>PVJS01037829.1:0-19707 GCA_004027185.1 Glis glis
AGATAGGACAGCGCTGAGCCACCCCCAGACCCCAGGACAGGGCTAAGCATCCCCTCAGACCCTCAGGACAGGACTGAGCCACCCCCAGACCTCACGACAGGACAAGGTTGAATCACCCCCCAGGTGAGGACGGCTGAGCCACCCCCAGACCCCAGGATAGGACAAGGCTGAATCCCCCCCAGACCCCAGGTCAGGACAGGGCTGAGCCACCCCCTCTCAGGGCAGGGCTAAGCTTCCCCCCAGACCCTACCAGGTCCCCCATGACAGGGATGAGTCCCCCAGCCCCCAGGACAAGGGCAGAGCCCCCAAACCCCCAGAACAGGACAAGGCTGAGTCCCCCCAAACCCCAGGGCAGAGTAGGGTCCTGATGACACTAAGACACTGAGCGCAGGGCCGTGCCGCCCCCCCATACCCTCAGTACTGTGCAGTGTCCCCCCACAAACCCCAACCTGCTTCCCAGAAAACTTTCTCCCTCAGACCCCCCACCAGGGCAGGGCTGCCCCCTCCCCATCTCCCAGGACAGGGCCCTAGCACCCTCAGTCTGTCCCCTCCCTGAGACCCTCCCCGGGCTGGGCTCAGAGGCCCCAGGGCAGCGCTCCTCCCCAGGCCCCGCACCTGGGAAAGGGGCTGGCGCGTGCAGGACTTGGGCCATCTCTTGTCCGCGGCTGCTCCTGGAAGTCACTTGGGGGACAGCGAGTCAGACCGCCTGCAGCACCAGCTGCGGCTCACCTGGGGAGAGGGGGCCGTGGAGTGGGGCTCGGGAGGCGTCCACAGGGGGAGGGGAGGCGGTGTGGCCACTCCCCCCTCTGAAGCGGGAGGGCCCCCCATCCAGGGGACCCTCTCGAAGGCGCACACCCTGCCTGGCCACAGAAAGGCCTGGAACAAAGAAACCAAACCTCGTCGCCTGCCTGCACATCTGTCCAGCCCCTGGACGCACTCCAGCTGTTCCCACAGCCGTGCCTCTGTACAGCCCCGGGGCTGGGGGCCCCAAGCCCGACAGCCCCACCCTTCCTGCACCCCCTCCCCCCAGCCGGGGCCTGGAGCTGACCACAGGGAAAGGTGGGGGCTGAGATGGGCGGGTCAGGGGCTGGGGTGGTAATGGGGGGCCAGGCTTCCTGCAAGTCTGTAAGGAGATGGGGAGGGGGAGACAAAGGAAGCCAGGGTGGGGGGTAGAAGACCCCTGAGCACCCCAAAGCAGAGAGCCAGCCGGTCGGGCTGGGGGTAGGGAAAGTGGGGAAGCAGCAAGTTGAGAAGCCTTTCCCCTTTATGGAAACAATTTTCTCTAAAAATAAACAGTTTCGCTGCCGGGCTACACTGAACTTCCTGCCCCCCCAGGATGTGTCCGGGATCGGGGCGCAGCAGGGATAGAAGGCTGGGGCGGGGGCCCGGGAAGTCATGGGGGTGGAGGGGAGGAAGTAAGAGGGGGCGCCTGGAGGCAGCAGAAGGGAGGGACAATCAGCGCCTCTCACTAACGCCCCCTCCGCCCTTTTGGCCCAGACACCCCCGCATGAACTCAGTAAGTCCTTTCTGCTGTCTGACCTGAGCCACCCTGCTGCAGAGCCTCTCAGCTCATCCTGGGCGCCAGGGCAGTGGGTACCTGGGGGAACGGGCCAAGCAGGGCACCTGCAGGGCATGAAGGCGGGGCTGGGGCTCCTGGACAGCCGGGTTTGTCTTAGTCCTCTGCTTCTGTCTTGCTTAATCTCTCTCCGAGTCTCTCTGCATCTCTCCACGTCTCTCTCTCTGTCTCTGTCTCTCCACTTCGCTCTGCCTGTCTCTCCACGTCTCTGTGCTCGCTTCGCTGGCTTTCCACACCTGGAACGCAGAGTCACCAATTGTAGGAAATTTGGGTTTCCATCTGCCTGGAGCCTCACCCCCAAGAGCAACAGGAAGTTGATCTCACATATTTTCTGGGGACTGAGAGACCCAGAGGCTGGGAGCAGGATTGGAACAGCCCGGGGGAGGAAGTGCGGGAGGTGCAGCAAGTAAATATCAATATTAAGCTGGGCATGGTAGTGCACGTTTGTAATCCCAGTACTTGGGAAGCTGAGATAGGAGGATCCCAGGTTCGCCGCCAGCCTCAGCAACTTAGTAAGACCCTGTTTCAAAAAAAAAAAAAAAAAAAATAGGCCGGGCGTGGTGGCACACGCTTGTAATCCTAGTACTTGGGAGGCGGAGACCGGAGGATCTGGGTTCGCGGCCAGCCTCAGCTACTTAGTGAGGCCCTCCGCAACTTCGTGATACCCGGTTTCAAAATAAAGTATAAAAAATAGGGCTGGGGGTGTAGCTCAGAGGTAGAAAGCCCCTGGGTTCAATCCCCGGTACCGCAAAATAAATAAATAAATTAATTAATTAATTTAAAAAAATAAATAGGCTGGGGGTGTAGCTTGGAGGTAGACTGCCCCTGGGTTCAATCAGTACCCCCATGCACACACACAAAATAAGCTGGGCATAGTTGCACACTCCTGTAATCCCAGTATTTGGGAGGCTGAGACAGGAGGATTGAAGGTTTGAAGCCAGCCTCAGCAATTTAGCAGGACCTCAGCAACTTAGCAAGACTGTTTCAAAATAAAAAAAAATTTTAAAAAGCCGGGCGTGGCGGCGCACGCTTGTAATCCCAGTACTTGGGAGGCGGAGACCAGAGGATCCAAGTTTGTGGCCAGCCTCAGCTACTTAGTGAGGCCCTCCGCAACTTCGTGAGACCCCGTTTCAAAATAAAGGATTAAAAAATAGGGCTGGGGGTGTAGCTCGGAGGTAGAATGCCCCTGGGTTCAATCCCCAGTACCGCAAATAAATAAATAAATAAATAAATAAATAAATAAAATAAAATAAAATAGGGCTGGGGGTGTAGCTCGAAGGTAGAATGCCTCTAGGTTCAATCTCTAGTACCACAATAAATAAATAGATAGATAAATATAAAAATAGGGCCGGGGGTGTAGCTCAGAGGTAGAACGCCCCTGTGTTCAAACCTTAGTAACACACGCGCGCACTCACACACACACACACAAGGGCTGGGGGTGTAGTTCAGAGGTAGAATGCCCCTGGGTTCAATTCCTACCACCAAAATAAATATCATAATAATAACACCAAGTCTTCTAATTGCCAAGACAACCCCAGCATGTGGGTAGTTATCACCCGGAGCTTACAGATGGGGACAGAAAGATACAGTCAGTTGGGTCAACGGTCACTTGGGCAGCAGGGAAGTGGCTTGAGCCTGGAGGACTTGAGCCTGCGCCCACCAAGCCATCTCTCCAGACGCCACACCCTTCTACCCACTTTCCAGACGCGCAGACTGAGGTCTGAGGGTCTCCAGTTATGTGACCACCCTCGGTGCAGACTGGTGAGTCCTGGCCAGGTGAAGGGAAAGAAGGTGTGTGTGTGGGGGAGTGTAGTGGTGGTGGGGTGTCAGCGGCTGAGCCCCTCTCTTGCTATGGGATCCCTGCGAAGAGGAGAGGGGGAGACAGAGCACTCCAAGAAGGGACGAGTGGGGGAGCTCAGGGAGGGGATGCCGGGGGTGGGGGGGGGTCTCCCCAAAGCACCTCCCCACCAGCCTGGACATCTCTGAGGTTTTCCTGCCCGTCTCTCCGCCCCAAAGTTGGGGGCGAGGAGGACCCCGCCCCGCGCAGGGAGTGGGCGGGGACTGCGGGGTCCCCGGTTAATGGCAAACAGCTGCCGCTCCCCACGCGGGCCCAGCAGCCAGGCCGAGGCCCAGCCCAGCCGGACGCCCGGACGCCTTCCCGCCGCCTGGGGCCTGGCCCGGCCGCGGAGGGCAGCGAGGGGGACAGGCAGGGGGAGGGAGGGGCAGGCACGGAGAGGGGGCCGGAGGCAGGGAGCGGGCTGGAGGGGGCAGTGGCGGGGGGCCGCGGCGTGGCCCGAGGAAGGGTGGAGGTGAGTGGGGGAAGCGGGAGGCAGGCCGGGGTCAGATGGGGGGAGGCAGTGGCAGGGGACCCAGACGCTCGGAGTCTGCAAAGTTTGAGCGGAGATGGTAGGGTTGGCGGCGGCGGCTCCCGGAGACCGGCGAGGTCGTGCCCGGGAATGGGAGGTGGGGGAGGGATCGCACTCGAACCCCGAACCCGATTCGAAACCGGACCCAGCCCCGGGTCCCACTCGCCTGGCGCGCTCCGGCCGCCGCCGTCCCCGCGTCCCGCCGCCCGTGCGTCCTCCGCTCGCCGCCGCCGCTCGGCCCTCGGCGGTGGCCCCGCCCCCGAGCCCGCCCTCCGCCAGGCCCCGCCCCCGAGCCCGCCCCCGCCGGGCCCCGCCCCCGAGCCCGCCCCCCCGCCAGGCCCCGCCCGTCCAGGCCCCGCCCCTCCGGCGCTGCGGGGATGGGCAAGTGCGCGGTGCTGGGTGGACCCGCGCTCACCTGGCAGCAGGTGGGTGCGCGTCGGGGGAGGCGGCCCCGTTCCCCTCCCCCGCCAGCAGCCCCAGGGGCAGGGTCCCCACGGCTGGCGTCCCCGCCCTCTTGCCGCGGTGCTGCTGCGGGGGGCGGGACGGCGGGAGGGGCGGCGCTGGCCCGGGCCCAGCTCTGCGGGGCGCGCGGGGCGGCGCGGCGGCGGGAGGTCACCCCTCCCCCGGCCCGGGGCTGGAGGCGGCCCAGTGCAGGCCTGGTACGCGGTGGCGTGACCGTCGCGGGGCGGGGAGGGGGGCTGCCTCGGTGCGAGGCTGCCTAGGCGGCGGCTGAGGTCTATCCACCCGAGCCAGCCAGACCTGGACTCCAATCCCACACTGATCAATCCTTTATTGCGCCGGACCAGTTTCTCCATCTGTAAACTGGGGCTAACCATGTTGCCTACCTGATAGGAGTGTTGCGGAGATTCCCTAACCACTAGACAGGGGCCTAATTGAGGTCTCCCAAGTAAAAAGGCCCATAAATGGACTTCTTTTGGGGAGGGGACTGGGAATTGAACCCAGGGGCATTCTACCTCCGAACTACATACTCAGCCCTTGTTGTTGTTGTTGTTGTTTTTTGCATTGCTGGGGATGGAACCCAGGATCTCACGCATGCTAGGCAACTGCTCTACCACTGTGCTACATCCCCAACCGCCCACATAGAATTTTCTGGAAGCCATTTAGTACAGGGCTTAGCACACTTAGCAAGAGCTTAATAAATGTTACTGCTATTCCCAATGGACATGTGCATTAATCATGTGTCATCTCCCCCGCTAATATGTCAGCTCCACCAGGGCAGGAGTTTGTGTCTGTTGTCACCACCGTCCCCACCACGCAGTAGATTCTCAGTGTCTCAATGGATGTCGCAGGACATGTGGATGTGGGGGGCAGGGATAGAATGCACACACGTGACCCCAAACAGGTTGCATATAAAATCATTTTAAATTAAAAAAGGTAGGAAGCATCAGTGCACACAGATGGGAAGAGGCAAGGGACAGAGGGACAGCCTGAGAACAGCGTGGTCACCCCGTGGCTGAGGGGTGACTCCCAGCAAGGCACAGACTGCTGGGGGCCGGATGCTGGTCCTCTAGGTGTAACTTTGTGCCCTTGAGCTCAGAGGTCTGCCCTCCGGAAACTTGATCTATTCAGGGAATTCCTGGGGACAAATGGGTGGGTCAATGTGGCCACAGGGCCCCCATAGTGCCCCCCTAGCCCATCTCTTTTTTTATTCTTCTTGGTACTGGGAATTGAACCCAGTGCGCGCTATCACTGAGCTACACCCTCAGCCCTTTATTATTTTGAAACATGGTCTCAATAAATTGTTAAGGCTGGCATCCTCCAGTCTGGATCCTTCAGCCTCAGCCTCCCAAGTACTGGGATCACAGGTGTGAGTCACCCCACCCTCCTTTCCCCCTCCTCCTCCAGACCCTTCTAGGATCTCTCCTATCCCTTACACATTCATCCCAATCCGGCTGGTACTGGGGATTGAACCCAGGACACTCTACCTCCAAGCTACACCCTGGACCCTGGTCTTGCTAAGTTGCTGAGGCTGGCCTGGAACCTGCGATCCTCCCGTCTCAGCCTCCCAAGTACTGGGCTTACAGGCGAGTGCCACCATGCCGGGCCTGCCCTGCTTTTGTACGTTTGCACGACATATTCCTAGGCTTGTGCAAAGCCCTGAGAGTAGGTGTCATCATGTGCGTGGACCACAGCCCTGTCCCAGGCCTGTCTTGGCTGGCCTCTGCTTGCCCTCTCTAAGGTAGGGGCCCAGGGTGGACACCTGAGGCTGGCCTGGCTCGGTGCCAGCAGCTGGGGCAGGCGCTGGGTGAGCAGCGGCTGCAGGGCCTCCCGCAGGCGGCTGTAGTGGCGCTCCAGTTCCCGGTGGTACTCCTTCTGGTCTGGCCCGATCAGAGCCTTGTTCTTCCGCAGCGCGTCTTCACACCTGAGGGCCAGATGGCAGAGCATGCTCAGAGACAGGATATGCGCATGCGCGAGTCCCTAAAGTGCGCCCACACTGCAGAAAGGCCCAGGATGGGGATCCTGCAAGCTATGATGGGGAGTCGGGTGGATAGGAGCTATGATGGGGCTCAGGTAGGCAGCAGAGGTGGTGGTAACAGGGGGGTGGGGGAGCCTTCAGGGAATGCGGGCCCTACTTCTTGCAGAAGTCCTTGAAGCACAGTCGTAGTTTGTTGTGATGTCGGAAGAGCTTGGGGTCTTCTGGAATCTCCGCTAAAAACACCTGGGCCACCTCCAAGGGACCCTATGGGGTGGCAGGGACTCATGAAGGGGCCTGTACGGTTCCCAGTCCCCTCGCAGCTCGTGTCCCCCCACACCAGCCGTGCCTGGTTCACCGTGGGCCCCACGGAGCCCTGCAGCACCATCTGCAGCATTTTGGCATCCGGAGGTTCCTGCTCGGTGGCGAAGGCCAGCTCGCGTGTCTTCTTCTGCATGTCCTCGATGGCCACTTCCACCGGCGTCAGCACCGTCTGCCGGGCGAGGGAGGAAGTGTGTACCTGCGAGGGCCTCAGGGTGGCCTGACCAGCGCCGGCCCGAGGAAGCGCAGACCTGGCTGGGTCTGCCATGGTGGGGCACGCCTGGAGGCGATTGGAATCTGGTGCCCTAGAATCAAGGGGCTTTATATCTGGGGTCTCCAGACCTTCCTAGGTTTGGAAGTAGAGGTTTGAGTCTGGAGATTAAACTTTGGGGTCCCATACTACCCCAACTGGTTCTGGGGTATGTGGGCCTCTTCCTGTTCCGGGGTTGGGGGTGGTCTCCGTGGCTTTCCTCCCTGGGTCAGCTGGCCTTCCTTCCTTTCTGTCTGTCTCTCTTTCTTTGGATTGAACCCAGGGGTGCTCTACCACTGACCTATACCCCTAGCCCTATTTTATTTATTTTTTATTTGGAAAAAGGATCTGATTAAATTACTGAGGGTCTCACTAAGTTGCTGAGGCTGGCCTTGAATCTGCAATCTTCCTGTTTTGGCCTCCCAAGTACTGGGATTATAGGTGTGTGCCATCGTGCCCAGCTCTCCCTGGACCTTTCTTTTTTTCTTTACTTTTTTTTGTGTGTGTGTGTGTGTGGTACTGGGGATTGAACCCACCAGGAGCATTCTACCTCCGAGCTATACCCCCGCCCTTTTTATTTTGAAACAGGGTCTCACTAGCTTGCTTCGGCTGGCCTTGAACCTGCAGTCCTCCTGCCTCCCACGTACTGGGATTCCAGGTGTGTGCCACCGCATCCAGCTCTCCCTGGACCTTTTTCGACTTGGGGTCCTCATGTTTCCTCTTTCTAGGAATCCTGGGTTAACCTGGTTCCAGGGTCCCCACCCCGTTCTTCCCCAGGGCTCCCTGGGGCTCACGTTCTCCCTGCGTCCCCTCCCTGGTTCCCTTCTCTCTTTACCTTCCCTCCCTGGGTCTGATGTATACCATTCCCAGGCCTCCTGGATTCCGATGCGTGCCCATATTCCCTATCTAGGTCTAGTTAGGGGTCCGCCCTAACTACCCTACCCGAATCTGATGTCCTCCCACCTCCCCTCCGGGCCGGTCTGCCCACCTCCTCCCGGTGGCACACTCGGATGCGCGTCTTGATGTACGGGAAGGCGTGCTCGGTGCTGAGCAGCGTCTTGCGCTTGTACTGCTCGGGCAGCTCCCCGTGCGCGCGCCCGTCGGGCGTGAAGGGCGTGCAGAACAGGAAGGTGCGTAGCCCGTAGTTGCGGTCGAAGTAGGTCACCCGGTCCTTGAGCTCGTAAGTGTCGAAGTGCGGCTCCACGTACGTGATCTGGATGTAGGCCTGGGGCGGGGGTCAGGTGTGAGGGCCCGCAGCCCCAGCATAGGCACCTGACGCCCCGTCAGGGAGGAAGAGGGGGCTTGGACTCTAAGGCTCCCAGGTCTTGTGTAGAGAAATAGAATGTGTGTGTGTGTGTGTGTACTGGAGATTGAACCCAGGAGCACTCTACCTCTGAGCTACACCCCCAGCCCTTTTTTATTTTTCTGTTTTGAAACAGGGTCTTTCGAGGTTTCTGAGAACTGGGCTACGTTGCTGAGGCTGGCCTCGAACCTGCGATCCGCCTGTTTTAGCCTCCAAAGTACTGGGATTACAGGCGTGTTAAGGTCTCTGGGAAGCAGCGCTTGGAATTTGCTGGCATATAGGATTGGGGTGGGGGTGGGAGACCCACCTTCTGTGGGTCGAGTTTGGATTTGTCCACAGGATTGGAGTCTTTGACAATCTCCACCACTTCATCTCCAAACCTCTCCGTGTAGAACTCCTGGGGACATGGGGCTGATTCAGGGCTCCGGGTGCAGCCCCGCTCCAGTCCCTGGGCACCCCCGTGCCCCGTCCCACCCCCCAGAGCCCAGGCGTGCCTCTAGGCGGTGCGAGATCTCAGCCAGCTTGGTGATGGAGGGCTCTTTGTACACGAACTCCTGCTCATCCAGGTCCCCGAAGCGTGCGCCATAGAAGCCCACCCGGAAATACGTCCCGAATACGCGCTGGGCTGTGAGGAGGGGTTTTGGTTTTTTGTTGTTTTTTTCTGGTACTGGGGGGGGGGGTTGAGCCCAGAGGCACTCTACCACTGAGCTACACCTCCAGCCCATTTATTTATTTATTTATTTTATTTATTTTTGTGGTACTGGGGATTGAACCTGGGGGCATTCTACCTCTGAGCTACACCCAGTCCTATCATATTTTTATTTTGAACAGGGTCTCACTAAGTTGCAGAGGGCCTTGCTAAATTTCTGAGCCTGGCTTTGAATCTGTGATCTTCCTGCCTCAGCCTCCCAAGTACTGGGATTACAAGCGTGCGCCACCACGCCCAGCTCTATTTTTTATTTTGAGACAGGGTCTTGCCCAGTTGCTGAGGCTGGACTTGAATTTGCAATTCTCCTGTCTCGGCCTCCCCAGTGTGGGATGACAGGCATGCGCCACTGCGCCCAGCTGCGGTCCTCATTTAAACCACTGCCTGCACCGTGAACTTCTTCATCATCTGGATCCCAATACTAAATTAGGACCTGGTCTGGACTGCTTACATCTGTCCCAGTGCCTATGGGACTGGATATACAGCAGGTGCTACATAAATGCTTGGACGGCTGAGGGACGATCTGTCTCTCGCCCTGGGACAGAGGCTCAGTTCTAGAATATTCCCCTCCCTGCCTGGGAACCTTTTTGTTGGGGGGGGTTCTAGGGATTGAGCCCAGGGGCATTCTGCCTCAGAGCTACACCCCAGCCCTTTTTATGTTTTGTTTGGAAACAGGGTCTCACTAAGTTGCTGAGGGTCTCACTAAGTTGCTGAGGCTGACCTTGAACCTATGATCCTCCTGTCTCAGCCTCCCAAGTACTGGGGTTACAGGTGGGTGCCACTACTGAGCTCTATGTTGGGAAGGAGGAATCCCCCTCACCCCAAGAACACCACCCCCCCAAAGGAAGCGAGGTGGCTCCAGGGTCACTCACCAAGGCAGATCCGGGTCGGGTGGGGCAGGCATGGTGAGTCAGGAGGTGGGGGGGTACAGAGAGATAGTCATGGGACAGGTCAGAGGTCAAAGCCCCCCCTTGGGACCTGGCTACGCTGCCCTGTGAGGATCCTTCAGGGCAGAGAGATCCAGGATCGGGGAGGGAGGGGACCTGCCTGCCCCGCCCAGCCCCCACCCAGCCCGCCTGCCAGGGCTCTGGGCTCCTGCCATCTTTGGCCAGAAAATTCTCCCTAAACTAGATGCCTAAAAATAGATGGGAAAGGGCGGGATTTGGGGGGGTTTAACCAGAGATGAGCAAAGATAGAGGAAACGGGGTGAGGGGGACAGGGACAGAGACTAAGAGAGATGTAGAGATAGGTATCACGCAGGATGGAGGTCACAGTGACAGGAAAGAGAGATGGGAAGACAGAGGTAAAGAGAAGAGCCCGCCCCCCCTTTCCTGCACAGCACCCCCTCCATGTGGCAGTAACTGAGCCGGCCCTGCCCGCGGGAGGGGTGTCTCTGGAGAGCTCCCAGCTGGGTGACTCACAGGCTGCCCTCAGCTCTGGGGCAGGGGAGGGGACATCTGGGGAAAGGGGGACGTGGGGGGCTGCGTCATCACCCACTGAGCTGGGGCCCCTGTGGCCAGTGGTCACGCTCTTCTGGCGCCCCCTAGCGGCCTGGACCCCGCTGACCAGGCATCCTGGGAGGGTTCCTCAGCCAAGTGGCTGTGGAGGCCAAGGGACTCACCTCCCAGCCGGAGCTCTGTGGGGGAGAGAAGGGCACCATGAGTGGGGCCTGGGGCAGGGTAGGGGCTCCAGGTCGGGGCCCCAGGGCAGGGGCGGGGGGCTGGGCCCACCTGGTGCATGATCTTCGTGAAGGCCTCTTGCAGCTTGCCGTGCACGGCTGCCAGCTTCTTGTAGTCCCGATGGGCTTCCAGGATGGGGATGAGGTTCTTGTAGACCTCGTTCACTGCCTCGTAGAGCCCGCCCTGGGGTGGGGCGGGGGCAGGGTTCCTCAGACCCTCCATCCCGCCTAGACACCCTGCCCTCAGCCTACGGCCTGTGCTCTCTGAGCCCTAGGGCATTCTACCTCTGAGCTACACTGTCAGCCCTCTTGTACTTCTATTTTGAAACAGGGTCTCGCTAGGTTGATGAGAGTCTCACTACTTGCTGAGACTGTCCTCGAACCTGCGATCCTCCTCTCTCAGCCTCCCAAATACTGGGATTACAGGTGTGAGCCACCACGCCCGGCTCTTATTTTATTTTTGAAACAGGGTCCTGGTCTCAAACCTGTGATACTCCTGTCTCAGTCTGCCAAGTACTAGGATTACAGGCATGAGCCATCATGCTTGGCTCTTATTTTTATTTTTATTTTGGTGGTACTGGGGATTGAACCCAGGGGCATTTTACCTCCGAGCAACACCCCCAGACCTATTTTTTATTCTTTATTTTGAAACAGGGTCTCACTAAGTTGTGGAGGGTCTCACTAAGTAGCTGAGGCTAGCCACGAACCCAGATCATCCGGTCTCAGCCTCCCAAGTACTGGGATTACCATGCGCCACCACACCTGGCTCTTATTTTTATTTTGAAACAGGGTCTTGCTAGGCTGATGAGTCTCACTATTTGCTGAGGCTGACCTCGAACCTCTGATCCCCCCGTTTCAGCCTCCCAAGTACTAGGATTACAGGCGTGTGCCACCACACCTGGCTCCTCTATCACTTCTGTCAAACATTTACCATGACCAGGCATGGTGGCGCACGCTTGTAATCCCAGTATTTGGGAGGCTGAGGCAGGAGGATCACAGGTTCAAAGCCAGGCTCAGAAATTTAGTAAGGCCCTCTGCAACTTAGTGAGACCCGTTTCAAAATTAAAAAAATAAAATAAAATAGGGCTGGAGGTATAGCTCAGAGGTAGAATGTCCCTGGGTTCAATCCCCAGTACCACCAAAAAAATAGAATAATATAAAAAAGAGGGCTGGGGGTATAGCTCTGAGGTAGATTGCCCCTAGGTTCAATCCCCAGTAATGCAAAACAAACAAACAAAACCCCCATAAACCTGGGCGTGGTGGAGCACAGTTGTAATCCCAGTACCTGGGAAGCTGAGACAGGAGGATTGCAGGTTTGTGGCTAGCCTCAGCAACTTAGTGAGGCCCTCTGCAACTTAGTGAGACTCTGTTTCACAACAAAAGAATAAAATAGAGCTGGGGGTGAGGCTCAGAGGAACAATAGCCCTGGGTTCCATCCTCAGTAAAACAAAACAAAAAAAACCCCATAGAATGTTCAACCCCAAGAATTAGTCCTGAGATGCACTGTGGACTTTGGGTGATAATGTGTCAATGTGGGTTTACTGATTGTCACACATGTGCCACCCTCGCAAGAGATGTTGATAGTGGGGGAGGCTGTGTGTGTGGAGGGGAAGAGGGTATATGGGAAATCCCTGGACTTTCTGCTTAGTTTTGCTGGAAACTACTATACTGAAAACTACTCTAAAAAATAAAGCTTATTTAAAAATATTTTAAAAAGAAAACTAAGAGGCCGGGCGTGGTGGTGCACGCTTGTAATCCCAATACTTTGGGAGGCGGAGACCAGAGGATCTGGGTTCGCGGCCAGCCTCAGCTCTCTCTCTCTCTCTCTCTCTCTCTCTACCTAGTGCCCTCTGCAACTTCATGAGACCCGGTTTCAAAATAAAGTATAAAAAATAGGGCTGGGGGCGTAGCGCGGAGGTAGAACGCCCCTGGGTTCAATCCCCGGTACCGCAAAAAAAAAAAAAAGAAAAGAAAACTAAAAAGGTAAGACACACAGCACTATTGTATAGTAGGGTGACTATAGTTAAGAATAAAGTATCAGCCAGGTGTAGTGGCACATGCAAATAATCCCAGTACTTGGGAGGCTGAGACAGGAGGATCCGGGTTTGCAGCCAGCCTCAGCTACTTAGTGAGGCCCTCCACAACTTAGTGGAGTGTTTCAAAATAAAGAATAAAAAATAGGGCTGGTACCACAAAAAAAAAAAAAAGGCTGGGCATGGTGGCACACACTTGTAATCCATCTAGTGAGACCCTGTTTCAAAATAAAACTAAGCCGGGCGTGGTGGCGCACACTTGTAATCCCAGTACTTTGGGAGGCGGAGACCGGAGGATCCGGGTTCGCGGCCAGCCTCAGCTCGCGCGCTCTCTCTCTCTCTCTCCTCTCTCTCTCTCTCTCTCTCTCTCTACCTAGTGAGGCCCTCCGCAACTTCGTTAGACCCAGTTTCAAAATAAAGCATAAAAAAATATAGCATAATAAATATAGGGCCGGGGGTGTAGCGCAGAGGTAGAACGCCCCTGGGTTCTGGGCTGGTACCGCAAAAATAAATAAATAAAAATAAAACTAAAGGGTAGGCGTGGTGGCTCATACCTGTAAACCCAGTACTTGCGAGACTGAGACAGGAGGATCACAGGTTCAAGACCAGCCTCAGCAAGTAGTGAGACTCTCATCAACCTAATGAGACCCTGATTCAAGCTAAAAATAAAATAGGGCTGGGGGTGTAGCCTGGAGGTAGAATGCCCCTGGGTTCAATCCCTGGTACCACAAAACAAACAACCAAACCAAACCAAACAGCAAGAGCAGAGGAAGGAAGCGGAGCAGGCCTCACCATGGTGAAGTAGGCGGCCGCCTGTTCCAGCAGCCCCACCAGCCCCAGCTCGGTGAAGTGCTTCCCGGAGCAGAAGCCCTCCTCGTCGGGCGACAGGATGTCATCGGAGATGGCTGACTCCTCCAGCACGTTGGACGAGATGTTCTGGGGCAGCGGGTGGCGTCAGAGCCTGGTCCCTGCCCCGCCCGCGCCTCCCCTCCGCGCCTGCCACCCTGCGGCTCACCTGGAAGGACACGCAGCCCACAGGCAGGTGGCGGCTGTCCTCGAGCAGGGCCAGGTACTCGGCGACCAGGGCGGCCGCGTGCACCATGCACTGGGCAGCCTCGGCGTGGTTGCCCAGCTCCGCGTGCTTCCCCGCCATGTTCTGCAGCCAGGTCAGCCGCAGGTCCGGGGAGCCCTGGTAGCCCCGGGCGATCCTGGTGTCCAGGTGAAGGGGGCGGTGAGGATGGGGACTCAGCTGTCACCTGGGCCTCCCGACCTCCCTCTGCTTGCCCATCTCCTCAAGCGTCACCCCCACTTTTGCCCCACAGACCAGCCCATCTCACCTGTAAGTACCTGTCCATTCCCTTACCATCACCCACCTCCCCGTCCGCACCTGTCCATCGCCTCAGCTGACTCCTCCCTCTGACTCCTCCCTGGTCCAGGCCCTACATCCCTCCCCAAACCCACCCATCCTCTCACCTGTCAGCTCCCCAGCCTACCTCTACACATCCGTCTCCTGTTTGTCCCTCTGCTACCTGTTTTCCACTAACCAATCTCCTTACCTGTATGCCATTCACCTGTCCACTTACCTGTCCATCCCTCACCCATTCCTCTACCTGTCCAACCCCTTGTGTTTTTTTTTTTTCTGGTACTAGGGGTTGAACCCAGGGGCATTCTACCTCCAAGTTACACCCCCAGCCCTTTTTATTTTTTGTTTTGAAACAGGGTCTCGCTAGGTTGCTGAGAGTCTCACTACTTACTTAGACTGTCCTTGAACCTGTGATCCTCCTGTTTCAGCCTCCCAAGTATTGGGATTACAAGCATGTGCCACCAAACCCGGCTCTCATTTTATTTTTTATTTTGAAACAGGTTCTTGCTAAGTTATCACATGCTGGCCTCGAATCTGCAATCCTCCTTGTCTCAGCCTCCTAGGTACTGGGATTACAGGTATGCACTACCATGCCCAGCTTATTTTTAATTTTTGTTTATTTATATTTGGTACTGGGGACTGAACCTAGGGGCATTCTACCTCTGAGCTACACCTCCAGCCCTTTTATTTATTTATTTTTATTTTTAAACAGAGTCTCGCTAGGTTGATGAGCGTCTCATTACTTGCTGAGGCTGGCCTTGAACCTGTGATATTCCTGTCTCAGCCTCCCAAGTGCTGGGATTACAGGCTCCTGTCTCAGCCTCCCAAGTGCTGGGATTACAGGCATACACCACCATGCCTGGCTATTTTTATTTTGAAACGGTCTCGCTAAGTACCTGAGAGTGGCCTTCAACTTCCTATCCTCCTGTCTCAGCCTCCCAAGTACTTGGATTATAGCCGTGTGCCACCACTCCCGGTTGTCTCCCTCATCTGCCAGCTCACCTGGCCAGCTCCATCTGTCTGCCCTCCTACCCCTCTTGTCAACTGTGCACTCAATCCCCTCTCCCTGTCACCGCCAGTCTCCACTGACCTGGCGTGGGCATGGCGGAAGTGCCACCTGGTGCGGCTCACCTGTACATGAGGTCGATGAGCATCTCGGGGTCCTCCTGGTGCTCCTTCATCTTCACCGTGTCGGTCAGGATCATGTGCAGGTTGAACATCAGGTCCTGGACCTGAGTGTCCGGGGACCAGTGAGGGTGGGGGTTAGACGCCTAGTGGATGGTGAGCCCCGCCACGTGGCCGGGGGCCAGGGTCTCACCTGCTCTGCGAAGGTGCTGTCCCGCAGCCCCACGTCCTCCTCCGCGTAGCTGAGGATGGTCTTGAGGGAGCGTCGCAGGTGCTCCTCGCTGAAGTTCTGCGTGGTCCCCACCAGGGACGACAGCGACATGGTCACCTGCATCTTCACGCGGGCAAAGTTCTGTGGGGCGGAGGAGGCAGAGTGGGCGCGGGAGCCTGGGAGCCCAGACCCCACAGCGGCCTGTCCACCCCGTCCACCTGCTACCCGGCATCTGCCCAGGGACCAGCGCGTGTCACCTGTCCGTCGCGACTCCGGATCCCCTCCCCGCCCACGGGACATGGTGACGGCCGCGGCCCCGCCTTTCCCTCGCGGAGCCCCTGCTCGCTGCCTCTCCCGCACACACGTACGTTGCCGATCTCGAAGTTCTGTCGCATGAGCAGGTAGAGCGACGCGCTGGCGTGCGTGCGGATGGTGCCGACGCGGCTGCCGCAGTGTCGCAGGAGCCTCAGGCAGAGGTCCGCACACAGCTCCGTGTCCTCCTCGAACAGCAGCTCCGGGAACTGCCCCCCAGGACGAGACAGAGACGGCTCAGCCCCTCCTGTCCTGACCCGGGTGCTCCCCCATGGCGGGGTGGAGTGGCACCTGCCGATCTGCCCTCTCTGGCCAACGACAGAGGGCTCCGAGGGACATCTGCCTTTCCACCCTTGCTGTGTGATCCTGGGGCGTGCTCTGGCCACACTGATCTTCAGTTCCTTCCTCGGCAAACCGCAGTTAGGGAGACTCTTTTTCATGAAATTGCTGAGCAAACAGTAGGTGCTCAACGAACGGGGTGCTATATCATTCCTCTGTGAACTGTGCTTGGGTCTTGTTTTGTTTTGGGTACTAGGGGATTGTGCCTAGGGGCATTCTGCCTTTGAGATACACCCTCAGCCATTTATTTATTTATTCATTTATTTATTTTATTTTTTGTGTGGCACTGGGGACTGAACCCAGGGGCATTCTATCTCCGAGCTACACCACCAGCCCTATTTTATTTTTATTTTGAAAAAGGGTCTCACTAGGTTGATGAGAGTCTCACTACTTACTGAAACTGTCCTCGAACCTGCGATCCTCCTGTCTCAGCCTCCCAAGTACTAGGAGTACAGGCATGCACCACCATGCCCAGCTTATTTATTTATTTATTTATTTATCTTTTTGCAATACTGGGGATTGAACCCAGAGGCAGTCTACCTCCGAGCTAACATCTCAGCCCTTTTTTATTTTTATTTTGAAACAGGGTCTCGCTAGGTTGTTGAGGGCCTTGCTAAGTTGCTGAGGCTGGCTTCTAACCTGCGATCCTCCTGTCTCAGCCTCCCAGGTACTGGGATGCCAGGCGTGGCCACGCCCACACGCACCGTGGTTGCCCAGGGCGCTCACCTTGGACACCAAGGCCCGCTGGGTGGCCAGGCCATGCTGCAGGAAGACAGCGCTCTGGGCGCTACCCAGGCTGTACAAGACGACTTTCAGCACGGCGCCCAGGATGCTCTCCCGGGCCTCTGACAGCATCACAGTCTTCAGGGAAGGGCATCAGAAATCAAGTATTAGAGACCAGGGTGGTGAGGGGGGCAGGAAAGGAGAGGGATCCTGAAGTCAGAGGTCACAGGGCACGGGGTGGGATAAGAGGTCAGGGCGGATGCTGGATCCAGCCCTACCTGCACGATGATTTCCAGTGTGTCCAGCACCACCAGGCTGGCCTCCGTTGCCAGGTTCCCATCCACCAAGGCCTCGTGTTCCATTTCATCCTTGGTCCTGGAGGGGAGGCAAGGTCTCACAAAGTCGCTTGGAGTCACTGGCTCCAACCTGCACGCGCTCCAACCACCACGCTGCCATCTGGCGTTAGGGCCTCACCAGAGGTCAACTAGAGCTGCCAGACCTCGGACTCTCAGCCTCCCAAACTGCGAGCTCAATAAACCTCTTCTTTCTTTTTTTATTTTTATTTTTTTGGTACTGGGGATTAAACCCCAGGGGTATTCTACCTCTGAGCTACCCCCCAGTCCTACTTTACTTTTTTATTTGGAAACAGGGTATCACTAAGTTGCTGAGGGTCTCGCTAAGTTGCCGAGGCTAGCCTTGAACCTGTGATCTTCCTGTCTTAGTCTCCCAAGTACGGGGATCACAGGTGTGTACCACCACACCCGGCTTTCTTTTTTTTTTTTAATGCATTTCTGGCGATGGAACCCAGGGTTCTGGCATGCTAGGCAAGCGTTCTACCACTGAGAAACCTCTTTTCTTTATAAAGTAGCCTGCCTCGGGTAACTCATTATAGTAATGAAAAATGCCCCGCCCACACCTACTTGTCCACGCGGTCTGAGGTTTGTCTCCAGTGTGTAATGCTCTTGCGCCAGCGAACATTCTCCTGGTTCCCAAATGGGCTCCTCTCTGCGATGTGTAAATGCGTGTTCACAGATGTGTGAAAACAAGCGCTGAGATTATCGGCATGCAGCACCGCCCCTGGCTCTCCATCCACTCCTACCTCGACTCCTCCGCACCATATCCTGTCGAGCCCCGATGGTCCCCAGAATGGCTTCCTCCAGCCGGGCCTTCATGTCCAGGGACTTCTTGAACGTGAGGCTGTTGATGCGCTCAAAGGCCTTTTTCCCCTGGGGGAGCAGAGAACTGGGGTTCATGGGGAACTCTCTCTTTCTGGGGAGACCTGGGCTAGCCTGATCCTTCTGCTCTGGGCCCTGTCCTACCTCCAGGACCCTGTGATAGAAGACACAGCTCACTTCTATTTTGTGGTACTGAGGATTGAACTCGGGGCATTCTACCTCTAGGCTACACCCCCAGCCCTATTTTACTTTTTATTTTGAAACAGGGTTGAAGTTGCTGAGGAGCCTTGCTAAATTGCTGAGACTGTCCTTAAACCTGCGATCCTCCTTTGTCAGCCTTCCGGTACTGGGATTACAGGCATGCGCCACCATGACCGGCTTATTTTTTATTATTATTATTATTTTTATTTTTTATTTTTTTGGCAGTACCGGGAATTGAACCCAGGGGCATTCTACCTCCAGGCTACACCCCCAGTCCTATTTTTATTCTTTATTTTGAAACAGAGTCTCGCTAAGTTGCAGAGGGCCTCACTAAGTAGTTAAGGCTGGCCGCGAACCTGTGATCCTGTCTCAGCCTCCCAAGTACTGGGATTACAAGCCTGCGCCACCACGCCCGGCTATTTTTTATTTTTACTTTTATTTTGTTGTTGTTGTTGTTGCTTTGTTTTTTGGTACTGGACATGGAACCCAGGGGCATTTTACTTCCGAGCTACACCCCTAGCCCTATTTTATTTTTATTTTGAAACAGTCTCATTAGGTTGATAAAAGTCTCACTACTTGCTGAAGCTAGCCTCAAACCTGTGATCTTCCTGTCTTAGCTCCCAAGAACTGGGATTACAGGCATGTGCCACCACATCCAGCTCCCAGCCCTTTTTATTTATTTATTTATTTTTTTTTTGTGTGTGTGTGTGTGTGTGTGTGTGTTAATGGGGATTGAACCCAGGGGGTTCTGATGAGGTACAATTGAAGAAATAAAATATTAGGCAGAAAGGAGACAGATTGGGAAGAAAAGGAAAATACAGTTTTTTTTGGGGGGTACTGGGGATTGACCCCAGGGGCATCCTACCTCTGAGCTATACCCCCAGGCCTAGTTTTTATTTTTTATTTTGAAACAGGGTCTCACTAAATTGCAGAGGGCCTCACTAAGTAGCTGAGGCAGGCCACAAACCTGCGATCCTCCTGTCTCAGCTCCCAAGTACTGGGATTACAAGCGTGCGCCACCACTCCCGGCAGAAAAATACAGTTTTAAAAAGGAAATCTAAAATCCTTAGCTTGCCCTGTGAGGCTTGCCCAGGACTTGCTCAAAGAGCCAAACAATGGGCCTGTTTCACATCTAAAATTCCTGAGGCGATTAGCTCTGGAAGAAATGGAGCTTCACCTTCGCCAGAACTCCAAAAAGTCTCATCTGTTCTTAAAGAGCCGTACATTCCTGCTGGCCACCAAGTCTCCAAGCCAGGAGACTGCCATCCCATGGCCCCCCACTTCCCACCATGGGCCTGGCCACCCCCCATCTCCAGTGGGCATATAAAAAGAGTGTAAACATGGGGGGGACACACACTCTCCCTCTGCGCCCTGCTGAGACCTTCTCTGCCGCGGCTCTCACATCTTTGAGATGGCCCGCGCCTTCCCTAAGCCTGTGTCCCCACCTTTCTTAAATTAAACCTGTGCCTTTATCTCTGACTGGCGTGCGCTGAAATTCTTTTCTACACTGGAGCCAAGAAACCACGAGAAGCCGGGCGTGGTGGCGCACGCTTGTAATCCCAGTACTTTGGGAGGCGGAGACCAGAGGATC
>PVJS01037830.1:0-19709 GCA_004027185.1 Glis glis
CAAAACACACACACACACACACACACACACACACACACACACACGATAGTCACACTGAGATACTTAGGGGTAAACCAGGCCCCCAAATCAGGAGATATGGTCTCCATCTGCAAAGGCAAGAAGAAATCAGTGTTAGACCCAAGGGGCTTTCTTTTTTGCGGTACTGGGGATTGAACGCAGGGGCGTTCTACCTCCGCACTACGCCCCCGGCCCTATTTTTTATTCTTTATTTTTGAAACCGGGTCTCATGAAGTTGCGGAGGGTCTCACTAAGGAGAGAGAGAGAGAGAGAGAGAAAGAGAGAGAGAGGGAGAGAGAGAGCAAGAGAGCTGAGGCTGGCCGCGAACCCGGATCCTCCAGTCTCCACCTCCCAAAGTACTGGGATTAAAAGCGTGCGTCACCACGCCTGGCTCCCAAGGGGCTTTCAGAGTTTGAAATATTTTAAATTGTGTCTGGAGACTGATCCATGTGAGAAAATCCTGGATTTTAAGTTTGGGCAGAGCTGGCTTCATGGCCATGGGACCTGCAAACTCCTCCTGCTCAGCAGGGCCCTATGCTTCTAATTTTTACTTTTTACCAGGAGGCCTTCAGTTTTCATTTTGCATTGAACCCACAAATCATATAGCCATTCTTAAAGGTGGAACTGATTTTTTGGGGGGTGGGGAGTGACTGGGATTAAAATTAGGGATGTTCTACCTCTGAGCTACATCCTCAACCCTATTTTATTTTTATTTTGAAACAGGGTCTCACTAGATTGCTGAAAGTCTCGTTAAGTTGCTCAGGCTGGCTTCAAACCTGAAATCCTCCTGTCTCAGTCTTTCAAATACTGAAATTACAGGTGTATACCACCACGCCCAACTATACCTTTTAAAAAATTCAAGCCAGGCATGGTGCACTTGTAATCCCAGTACTTGGGAGGCTGAGATAGTACTTGGCCCAGTACTTGGGAGGATTGCGGGTTCATGGCCAGCATCAGCAGTTTAGCAAGACCATCCTCAACTTAGTAAAACCCTGTTTCAAAATAAAAAATAAAATAGGGTTGGGGTTGTACCTCAGAGGTAAAATGTCCCTAGGTGTTTAATCCCCAGTAACACACACACATACACACACACACACACACACACACACACACACACACACACCAGTTTTTGAGAAAAGGAGAGACCCACCGAGATTCTTTTGGCTGGACAGACAGCCTATTTCCAAAGGACTGCTAGCATTGTATAGTAAGATATAACTGCTGTTTTTCAATTCCTGGTCATTTTCCTCCTCAACACAGGATAAGAAAAGGGTAGCGAATGTCTTATTTATATTGAGAAGAAAACATTAGAGTATTTTAATTAGTATATGCTCATCTTTTATATATTTGGGCTTGTTTCCTCTTTGTTTAATCTCTTTCTTCCTTTAAGAGTCCTTTATGAGATGATGTTCCATTCTTTTTTTTTTTTCTTTTTTGCAGTACTAGGATTGAACCTAGGGGCATTCTACCTCCGAGCTACACCCCCAGTCCTATTTTAGCTTTTATTTTTGAAACAGTGTCTCACTAAGTTGCTGAGGCTGGCCTTGAACCTGTGATCCTCCTGTCTCAGTCTCCCAAGTACTGGGATTACAGGTGTGTACCACCACGCCCGGCGGCTGATGTTAAATTCTTTTTTTGTGTGTGTGTGTGGTACCAGGGATTGAACCCAGGGGCGTTCTACCTCCAAGCTACACCCCTGGCCCTATTTTTTTATCCTTTATTTTGAAACCAGGTCTCACGAAGTTGCGGAGGGCCTCACTAAGTAGCTGAGGCTGGCCGCGAACCTGGATCCTCCGGTCTCAGCCTCCCAAGTACTGGGATTACAAGCGTGCGCCACCACGCCCGGCTTGATACTAAATTCTTAAATCAGCTCTCTGTCTTTGAGCCTAAGCAATCACACATACCACTCTGCATGTCAATTTATAGCTACATAGACACTAAAGTCAAGCCCTGAGTCATTTGATTTTGTAAAGGTGAAGGACTCTCTTTCGCTTACACACTTTTAGTCACTGAATGCATTAATGTGCTCAACAATAAATATAAACAACATGCTGTTTATGGCGCTGGCTATAAAACTATAATGCAAAACACATATCCAGCTACTGTGTGCATTATGAGTTACTAATTTAGAGTTGCGTGTTCCTGTGAACATTTACACTGAATGGTGTCGTTTCTCATCTTGCTCTGGCTGGATAAGTTTGTTCCTTATAACCTTGATGATATGAAATGAATTAGTTTCCCCTATTGTACTGTGTGTGTGTGTGTGTGTGTGTGTGTGTGTGTGTGTTCATGGGGATTGAACCCAGAGGCATTCTACTTCTGAGTAACACCCCCAGCCCTATTTTATTTTTATTTTGAAACAGGGTCTCGCTAGGTTGATGAGCTTCTCACTACTTGCTGAGGCTGGTCTTGAACCTGTGATCCTCCTGTCTCAGCCTCTCAGTACTGGGATTACAGGCATGCACCACAACGCCCAGCTTCCCCTATTGCTTTTAAATGTTCTTTTCAGTGACATTCTTGCTTTTAGCTCTAGCTCAAGTATTTTACTTTTCTGAAGATATTTTTCACGTTTTCATTTCAGTTATGGGGAAAGGGAGGTGGAAGATATCGTATAACTGTTTGTGCCTTTGTGGGGAATAGAAAGCCTCAAAGAAAACATAAGTTCTTCTTTGTTGCTTAGTGGCTTCTGGGCTCAGAGCATCACCAAGCTACTTTGTTAATTAAATGATGGTAACCACACTGCTGTAAGTAGTCACGGGATTGAGGTGTTCATGGGATTTTAAGTGGTCCTATGATTTTTTCCCCTTCAGTTTCACAGAGGCATTAGATTTCCCCTTGCAGGTTCAATAGCACGCTGCTTTTAACTTGTTAACTGTCGCTGAATTACTTTTTTATTTTTATTTTTTTGTGGTCTGGGATGGAACCCAGGGGCATTCTACCTCTGAGCTACACCCTCCAACCCTATTTTATTCTTTAATTTGAAGCAGGGTCTCACTAAGTTGCGGAGGGCCTCACTAAGTAGCTGAGCCTGGCCGCAAACCCGGATCCTCCAGTCTCAGCCTCCCAAGTACTGGGATTACAAGCGTTCACGACCATGCCCGGCGCTGAATTACTTTTCTTAGTGGACTGTCTCATCTTCTCCACTGGAGGATGTCACTTTTCTTCTCTAGAGTACTCTTTTTCTAGAATTTCCTTGAAGTCACAAGAGAGATGATGGTACCTGAGATTAGGACTGTGGTAGTAACAGGCGAGGTGATAAGATACAAGATATAGTGAAAGTAAAGGCCATACCATTTCCTGGTCTACTCAGTGGTGGGAAGCTCACCAAGTGCTGTGTGCATGTATGTCACTAGCACTAGGAACTACATTATGATGTGAGACTATAACGCACCAATAAAAGTATAAAAAAGCCAGGCATGGCGGCGCATGCTTGTAATCCCAGTACTTGGGAGGCGGAGACCGGAGGATCTGGGTTCGCAGCCAGCCTCAGCTACTTAGTGAGGCCCTCCACAACTTAGTGAGACCCTGTTTCAAAATAAAGAATGAAAAATAGGGCTGGGGGTGTAGCTCAGAGGTAGAATGCCCCTGGGTTCAATCCCTGGTACCACCAGAAAAAAAAGTATAAAAAACATATTTTTTCCATTTCAAAAAAATGTGGGTTGTAAGAAAAGAAAAGACTCCAGTGTGGCTCCAAGATTTGATGTGAGCCAAAATATTCTATGTGAGCTGCTATTTTATGAGACGTGGATGGCTAAGGGAGGAGCAGCCTTTCTGGGGCCAGGGAAGAAGATGATAAGTTCAATATTGGACTTTGTTGTACTTTTTTTTTTTTTTGCAGTACTGGGGATTGAACCCAGGGTCATTCTACCTCTGAGCTACACCCCCAGGCCTATTTTATTCTTTAATTTGAAACAGGGTCACACTAAGTTGTGGAGGGCCTCGCTAAGTAGCTGAGGCTGGCCGCAAACCTGCAATCCTCCTGTCTCCGCCTCCCAAGTACTGGGATTACAAACATGTGACACCACGTCCGGCTTGGTTGTACTTTTTAAGCATAAATACAGATGCCACGTAGGCAGCCAAATAGGTGAATGTGGCGCTCAGAGGCTGTGTTTCCTCTGTAGCCACGCATCCAAGATGGTAGCCATCAGCCACACACTGATAAGTTTAAATTTCACTTACAGTCACTTTGATATTGAATAGCTAGGACATGAGGAGGATTCAGCAAGAGAGACTAGGAGTGGAGGTCAGTGTGGTTGGGAAAAATAGAGTAGGGTTTTGGTGGCAATAAAAGGAAGGATTTGATCAATTCTATTCAAAGCTGGTGATTGGTTGAGTTAGACAAGGACTGTTAACTAGTCGGTATGACAAGGTACCCTTGAAAGAGCAGTTTTGGTGACATGCTGGGAGGGACAACTGATTGAGAAAGATAGTGGGCAAATGAGAAAACATGGAGACAGAGAGTAAAAGCAACTTAGAGGTTGTCGTGTGTGTGTGTGTGTGTGTGTGTGTGTGTGTGTGTGTGTATTACAGGGGATTGAACCCAGGGGCATTCTACCTCCAAGCTACATCCCCGGCCTTTTTAGTATTTTTGGTTTTGAAACAGGGTCTCACTAGGTTGCTGAGAATCTCACTATTGTTGCTAAGGCTGGTCTTGAACCTGTGATCCTCCTGTCTCAGCCTCCCAAGAACTGTGCCATCATGCCCAGTTGGATTTTTTTTGTTGTTATATAAGGAAACAAAGAAATGGGACATGATTTGGAGGGATAGATGGAATAAAGCTCATTTTTTTCTTAAGAGATATAAGTACATGTTTTTTTATACTTTTATTGGTGTAGTAAGTATACATCATAGTGAGATTCAAAGTGATACAAACACACTTGGTGGCCTTTCGTCCATATACCCGATCCCGTCTTCCTCCCTCCCCATACACGTTGGTGAGATTGGACGTGAAACCATGTATGATCATAACCTTATTTGAACTGTTTTCTTCCTCAATCCTAATTTTTCCCTTCCCCACCTCCCTCCCCAAATCCCCTTGAACTATTTTACGGTTTTCTTTCCTCATTTCACTAAAGTCCCTTTTGCCTCCTATTTTGGTACTAGCTTCCACATATGAGAGAAAACACACGACTTTGATTTTCTGTGACTGGCTGATCTCACTTAGCATAATATTCCCTAGATACATCCATTTTCTTGCCAATGATATAATTTTGTTCTTCTTTATGGCTGAGTAAAATTCTATTGTGTGTATAGACCACATTTTTGTTACGCATTCATCTGTTGACGGACACCAAGGTGGTTTCCATAATTTGGCTATTGTGAACTGTGCTACTGTGAGTGTGGATATGCGTGCATCACTATAGTATTCTGATTTCAATTCCTTTGGAAAGATACCGAGGAGTGGTATGGCTGGGTCATATGTGAATTTCCATAAGGGAAATTTCAGTGAGGCTCAGGAGACAGGCGGAAACCATAGTAGTGATTCCCGGAAGTCATTGAGGGAGGATGAAATCTGGCACACGGGGCAGGGCGTGGTCTTAGACATCCTGGTAACAGAAGGGGAGGATGTGTCTGCGGATACAGATGCAGAGACAGTTTTGACAATGTATATTAGTCGGCAGTTTCACAGCTATAATCTAAAGGACATGGCCATACAACTTAGAGGAAGGATGATTTATTTGCTCACATTTTGGGAGATCTTGGGGTTCAGTCCACGTAAGGCTGGGGACCGCAGATCTCAGGGCATGGTGACGGGAAGTGGAGAAAGAAAGAGCACGGGGCTGTGCGCCTCACATCACAGAGGCCAGAAGTAAGAGAGCAAGCGAAGGGAGGAGGAGCCATATATAATCCCCAAGGCTGCAGCCTCAATGTCCCAAATTCTCCAGCTACACACTACCGGCCTGGGCCACCACCCAGGATAAAATGGATTTATCTACTACTGAGATTATAACCAATCCCTGCTTCCAAAGTAAGGGCCAAAGTGGGTAGTCTATTTCCAAATCATTACCCAGTGGGATATTGTATACGTCGCTTCTTGTTGGTAGCATTGATCGCTGTGTCATTGTTGGCTTGAGTGGAGGGCTGGGGAAAATTGACATCTTGATCGTCTTTGTTCAAGATCAATGCCACATTGATCTTCAGTCTACTTTTCCTCTTGAACACATCTTGCTGTTTGCAGCAATATTTTTAAATGCTTTGCAGTGAACCCATGTGTTGTGTATGGCTTAGGCTCTAAAATGTCTCAAAAAGGTGAAAGGAGGAGGTACTGCAAGTGCCCATTGAAACTTTGTTAAACCACTCTTAAGTCATCAAAGCACAGGAGTCTTTGAAACCCCAAAGGCAAGAACTAATATTCTTTTATAAGATGTTTGCATTTTCATAGAAGATCTGCTCCCTCTGGCAGTGGAATCCGGGATCTTGCTTGAATGGGGGAGGAATGGGTGGTCTAGAAAGGGGAAATGAATAAGCAAATTTCTCTCTTCACAGCATTTACACTTAAATTGACCTCTGTTACATACATGTGTGATGTGATAGGCAGCTGTGGGCAACATCACCCTGCCTCACCAGCTTTAGTTTACTACAGCTCCTAACACTTCATCCGCATTTTATTGCCATGTGTATAAATGAGACACACTGCCTTATTTTCTTCTCTATAAGATCTCCGCATTTCCGTTGCTCAAGAAAATAGAAACTTAAAGTTACATTCTAGATATTGCTTTAATTGAAGGAGAAATTGAATTGAAATCTCAGTAAGCATCAAGATTGTCTTCTGAATGCAAAACCGTTCCCACAATTCTAGTTTGATTGTGAATAAAACTCTAACATGCCATACTAATACCACATGAAAACATTAACAAAAGCCCTGGAGAAATGCCAAATAAGAAAAGCGTACTACGTATTCAAACTATGTGAATGTTATGTTAAATCCAACACACAAGTACAAGATCAGCTATATGGCTTAGCTGCAAAGATAAGAAAAGCAAAAACTAGAAAGACCCTCAAGATTAAAAGACCCCTAGGACTTTGAGTTTGAAGAGATTTTCATTAGCAGCTAATGAGAATCTGACATTTGTCCATTTTAATATTTTGTTTTGATTTTACTTGGGATGAGGTGGGGGAAACATGATCTATGTATGAGCATTTGGTTGTTTCTGGGATGCACCAAGATTTATTCCATCGCATTACAAAGTAATGTCCACACCATGGAATCTTGAGGGCTTAGCCATAATATTCCTGTGGACATTTAAGCTAATAGCTAAGTGGAAGCCCTTTGGTAGCATCCTAAGAAGTAGTGTGGTATAGTGGAGGTCCTTGAACAGCCGCCACCCACCCAGCCTTAATTGAGGTGGGATCCCACCAGACAGAAATAGAGCCAGAGGTTCCTATTTTTAACCAGCAGTAGGCTTTGCCTCTTGGGCATGAATGCCCAGTTCTGGTGGTAAAGGATTTTCCACAAGGCTCAGGGAGCTGGAGAAAACCAGTTATTTATATTCATTCCTTAAACTTGAAAGAAAAGAAGAGTAATTAAGAAAAGAAGACATCAAGAATGGGGCATTTGCCCACATCAAAAACGTGATATATTGCATTGTTTAGCACATTTTTGTTGGAGATTTTGTGTAAACTCATTCCCCCATCACTTGTGTGATCTTGCACACATTCTCTCCCCCACCCTTTTTTTTTTCAACAATAAAATGAGCAGTTGCATGATAGAGATGTTGGAGGAGTATTTTGAGATAATGCAAAAACAAAAGCCCAGCAGAGTACCACCCAGGAAGTGCCCAATAAATGACTTCTCTTATCTTGGTAGTCACATCTT
This sequence comes from Glis glis, assembly GCA_004027185.1. Lineage (NCBI taxonomy): Eukaryota > Metazoa > Chordata > Mammalia > Rodentia > Gliridae > Glis > Glis glis. The sequence continues at coordinate 7,835 of PVJS01037830.1, forward strand.
CCAGGATCAAATTTATCCTGAGCCCTTGCCTTTTTGAGGTTAAATCCATTCCAGAACATATATTACCAATTTCTGATTCTGGCTGTATTTCTTTTTTCTTACTTTCTCAGCCTAGAACACAGTTAACAGACACAGTCTTTATGGGTAAATTCACTTTGGAGACTCTGTTGGAAACCCATTTGGATTCTAGAGTTGATGATAGGCAGCTCTTAGTGGGGCGTCTTATGGCTCTTGGGGTACATCTCCTGTGCTCAGATGCTCCTGGCGCTCAGGAGAGAGCTTGTCAATTATAGCCCAGGGTGGGTCATAAAAATAAATATGCATCGATTCAGCTTCAATTATTATTTGTGGGGCACTACTGTGTAGGTGTAGACCATGCCAGTCTTTCAAATTTAAGTTAGGGTGGTCACCCAACAATATAACCTTCCTTCATTTTAATATAAAAACCTGTGTGTGTGTGTGTGTGTGTGTGTGTGTGTGTGTGTTTGCTTCATTGATGGGGACACCTACAGTTGAAAATCGTGTGCTTATGGCAAATATCCAAATATCAAATTGTGTTTTGTACTTTAGCATCTATCTAAATCTGTCTTGATCCTATGAAGGCACACATTTTAAAGCATCATGGGGAAAACTTAAAGCAACCCATCCATACTTGGGAATCAGGAAGCAAACTGACTTTAAGTTCCAAAATGACATGCCGGTGTCTAGAATGTTTGGCAAGTTTCTGGAATTCCAGGGTCTGACTCCTCTCTTGAGCTCTGATTTTTATCTTGCTCTGTCCAGATTCTGATGCAAGGCAAGAATCCCGGGATAGCCTGGAAGTACGCGCTTCCCCAGGCCGCCAACGGAACTCAGCAAGCCCCAGACAGACACCAGCACTCCTGGAGTATAGAGCAGTCGGGTTGCTCGGCGTCCTGCGGTGGAGGTAGTTGATTTCCTAATCCTGTCTTCCAAGCCTTTCTCTTCTGAAAGCAACTTCTCGCACTCCTGGACGCTTTCACATTGCATGTTTTAAATAAGCCACTAAGTCAGGTGTGGTGGCGCACGCTTGTAATCCCAGTACTGGGAGGCTGAGACAGGAAGATCGCAGGTTCGAGGCCAGCCTCAGTAACTTAGAGAGGCCCTCTGCAACTTAGTGAGACCCTGTTTCAAAATAAAAAAAAAATAATTAAATTGAGCTGGGGGTGTAGCTCAGATGTAGAATGCCCCTCGGTTCCATCCCCAGTACCACAAGAATGAATGATGCATGGATGCCACCAAAAAACTATCTTTCATGGGAACAATCACTGTAAAAAGCAAATATTGTGCTCTTCGAGGATTTTCCTAAGTAGAAAGGAACCAATTCTCTCAAAGCTCAAGTCAACCACATCCAAGGTTCAAAAGCTACATGCCTGAAACTTATAGGGAAAATATATGAAATACATTCATTTAAAAATATAAGCATATATGCATATATAAAGAGAAGCGTAATGTCTCACATGTTCTAGCTACATATACATATGTATATTAATATGTATATATATATTTTTTTCAGATTATAGTTAAGTTTCTCTGAATCCTGACTTTTCTGTTTTCTGTTGTTATTAATATCCCATGGGACGTACAGAAGGTGGGGTCACCAAGACCAGTGAGAACACACGCAAGGCGAACTTAAGATGACCCTCCAAGACGTGGCTGTTGGGTCATTCTGTTCCCTCGGCAGTAAGGTCGGCAAAGTCTCTCTCAACAGGGAAATGGGTTAAATCTGAGAAACCACCCTTTCAAGGAAAGAGCAGCAACCATCTATGAACGAGTAGAAGGAGGGCATTTTATGTAGATATCAGAAATGTCATTTTTTTTTAACTAAGTCAATTGTGTTCACACTTCCCTTTGGGGGAAGAAGGGAAACTCATAAATAGGTTCATGAGACCAGAGCACAAGGTTGGTCACTCGTGTCCTGTTATTAAGAGCACCTGGTGACAGTAGGTCTTCCTGCAGGGCCCAGCTTGAATCTGGGACAGAGGAAGGTACAGAAAATTAAGGAATACTTATTTCTGCAAGGCCATGCTAATTAACAAAATACAAGACAATAATTTTTAAATGTGTGTCAATAAAAAATAATTAACAGGTAATGCAAAAGCCAGGCACTGTGGCTCACGCCCATAATACCAGTACTTGGCTGAGACAGGAGGATCAAAGGCTTGAGGCCAGCCTCAGCAACTTAGCAAGACCCTCAGCAATTTAGTAAGACCCTGTTTCAAAAAGAAAAATAAAAAGATGTGAGCCAGGCATGGTGGCACACACTTGTAATCCCAGTATTTGGGAGGCTGAGACAGGAGGATTGCAGGTTCCAGGCCAGCCTCAGCAACTTAACGAGACCCTGTTTGTAAAACAAAAAATCAAATAGGGCTGGGGGTGTATATTGGAGTTTGAATGGCCCTGGGTTCAAGCCCCAGCACCACCAAACATAAATAAATAAATAAATAAGGATCTGGGGGTGTCGCTTAGAGATAGAACCCCCCTGGATCCAATCCCTAGAACCAAAAAGGTGACCTATTTTTATTAATAAATATTTTGAAGGAAACACGCTATAAAGAAGAAAAGTAATCCCCTATAATTCTTTAATAATCAGCAATATTGAATCCCCCATAATTCAGCGATAATCAACAGTAGCACTTAAATCTGTATCATTCTGTCTTCCCTATACATATGCAGACACACGGATGGTTAGCAGTCTCAGGTACACACACACAGATGGTTAGCAGTCTCAGGTACACACACACAGATGGTTAGCAGTCTCAGGTACACACACACGGATGGTTAGCAGTCTCAGGTACACACACACGGATGGTTAGCAGTCTCAGGTACACACACATGGATGGTTAGCAGTCTCAGGTACACACACACGGATGGTTAGCAATCTCAGGTACACACACACGGATGGTTAGCAGTCTCAGATACACACACACACAGATGGTTAGCAGTCTCAGGTACACACACACGGATGGTTAGCAGTCTCAGGTACACACACACGGATGGTTAGCAGTCTCAGGTACACATACACGGATGGTTAGCAGTCTCAGGTACACACACACGGATGGTTAGCAGTCTCAGGTACACACACACAGATGGTTAGCAGTCTCAGGTACACACCATAAATACCACTTTGCGTTCTTTTGAGTTGAACCGATGTCCTCCTGTAGGCATAGCTGTGCTCTCTGCTCGTTTTCGCTGAGTCTCACAATGTGAGCGTTTTGTCACGTGTCGAATGTGCTTCCAGAGCATTTCCAGTTGCTTCCTGGTGTTCCCGGGAGAGCACAGAGCCTGGGAAGGAGACAGATTCGCTTCATTTTCCATTGAGAGGGAATAAATCCAGGCAAGGTAGGAGGCAGGAGAAGTGCATGGAGGAACCGCCTGCCTTGATTTAGCCATGCCTTCCGACTCACGGACATGGTGTGTCCTGGCCCTGTGAGTAGGGCCCAGAGGAGTAATTTGGATGGAAGTGCACCACCATTATCTTTGTGTATGTGTGTGTGTGTGTGTGTGTGTGTGTGTGTGTGTGTGTGTGTGGACTGGGGATTGAACCCAGGGGCATTCTATCTCCGTGCTACACCCCCAGCCCTTCCTTCTTTTCTTTCCTCTTTCCTTTCCTTTCCTTTCCTTTCCTTTCCTTTCCTTTCCTCCTCCTCCTCTTCCTCTTTCTTTCTTTCTTTTCTTTCTTTCTTTCTTTCTTTCTTTCTTTCTTTCTTTCCTTCCTTCCTTCCTTCCTTCCTTCCTTCCTTCCTTTTCTTTTTCTTCCTTCCTTCCTTCCTTCCTTCCTTCCTTCCTTCCTTCCTTCCTTCCTTCCTTTCTTTCCCAGAGACATTCTACCCTCAAGCTATACCCCCAGCCCTTTTTTAAAAATTTCTGTTTTGAATCAGGGCCTCCCTAGATTCCTGAGAGTCTCACTAAGTTGCTGTGGCTGGTCTCGAACCTGTGATCCTCCTGTCTCAGCCTCCCATGTACTGGGATTACAGACATGTGCCACCACGCCCAGTGTATCACTGTCTTTTGAGAATCCTAATGTGATTTTGATCTTGCCTCCTAAAAACAAACCTGTTTCAACCCAAAGAACTGAATGGAGTGCCAATCATTATAGCAGGGGGAATTTTTTATTGTTTTTCAGATTGCATTTTAAGAAAAATTATCAGGTAACTAAAAGCAAACACAATTCAAAGGGGAGGCAGCATTTCCTATTTGAGGAGCTTAAAAACTACAATTGTTCAGAAAAAATTGTATGCCTCTGATAGGTAGTCCTGAAATAAACACTGGAAATAAGGTAGTAGGGTACCAGTAAAACAATCCAAACAGAGTCCTGGTTGGTAGGTTGGAATACATATTCAGAAATTTCAACTTTTTGCTCGTACATGTATCATACTCTTTCTTTTTTGGTACTAGGAATTGAGCCCAGGGGAGCTCTACGTCTGAGCTACACCTCCCATTTTATTTTTTATTTGGAAACAGGGGCTCACTAAGTTGCTGAGGGCCTCGTTAAATTGCTGAAGCTGGCCTCAAACCTGTGATCCTCCTGTTTCAGCCTCCCAAGGTATCACACTCTTATGGAAGTATAAGATGCTTTATGGCAAAGCAGAATTTCAGGGTTTCCATATATATTTTCCATGAGATGTATGCAATCTGAGTTCTGTCTTGCTGGGATGTTTTCCTTTTATAATCGCTTCTTTTTCAAAAAGTTGTATTTATCACTGTATGGTGCTACAATCCATATGGTCTTGAAAACCAAGAATCTACACATTTAAAATTATTGAAATATAAAATCTATTATCTTGGGGATAGATGGAATTCACATTAGCTATAGTACTATCACAGGAGGTATTTTCACAAGATATCTTTGGATTCCGTATCTTAAATGGGATATCAGAATGCCTGAAAATCTGAAGCTAAACTTGGAAACCAAATCGAATTGGCTATCTGTCATTTTCACTTTTTAATTTCTAATGTCTAACTAGGTTACATAAGTGTAAAGGCCGTTTGCTTACGAGATCAAAATATTCAAGTCAACTCCTCCTTCTGCAACATAAGAACCAAGCCAGCAACCGAACCCAAAATATGCAACGCTTTCTCCTGCCCGGCCTAGTAAGTTCATCTGGAAATGTCTTTCTGTGTGTGTCTGGACTCAGATGCCTTTGTTGTTGGTATGAGACAATGAAAGCCCACGGTCAATACTTCTGATTGAAAGGGACTGGCTGGGCGTGGTGGAGCACACTTGTAATCCCAATACTTGGGAGGCTGAGACCGGAGGATCAGGGTTCGTGGCCAGCCTCAGCTACTTAGTGAGGCCCTCTGCAATTTAGTGAGACCCTGTTTCAAAATAAAGAATAAAAAAGGGGCTGGGGGTGTATCTCGAAGGTAGAATGCCCCTGGGTCCAATCCCCAGTACCACACACACACACACACAAAAGGGACCGAAAGTAAATGCAATTTCTAAAAGAAAAATTAAAATAAAAAGATGGCTGTATTGCATTATATGACTTGAAAAATAGGAATTTGCAGCCAGGCCTGGTGATGCTTGCCTGTAATCCCAGTACTTGAGAGGCTGAGACAAGAGGATCACAGGTTTGAGGACAGCCTCAGCAACTTGGCGAGATTCTCAGCAAACTAGTGAGACCCCGTTTCAAAATAAAAAATTAAAAAGGGCTGGGGGTGTAGCTTGTGTAGCTCAGAGGTAGAATGCACCTGGGTTCAATCCTCAGTACCTCATTAAAAAATGTACATACATATGAATTTGCATTAGACACTCACTTGGCTTTGGCTATGCAAACTTGGGCTAGGAGGTGCCTTTTATTTTTTCAACTTTTGAATAGAGATTTCTCTTCTCGGAACTGAATCAAACAGATATTTAAATAACACACTGTCCTATATTAGTTAAATTTACATGTGGTTGTATGCTTAACTTTTATATAAGCCGTCCAAGAATTTAAAAATCATAATGCTATGCAGACCACGAAACCACAAATGCAAATTACACAGTAGCAAGACACAAAATAAAGAAGTAAAAAGCCACACGTGGTGACGTCCCCGCTGACGAAGGTCCCCGTGGAGAGCTCAGTGGGTTTGTGCTCAGATTGATTTTAGCCACACCATTGTTTGAACACTCATTTTAAGCCATCTCCCCAGACAACTGGGGTCTCTCTTCCGATATGATTTATCTTCTGCCAAATATATTTTTATAAATGAACAGTTTCTTCTCCAGCCATGGTACACACACCAGGGTTTCAGGTCGTCTTAATAAGTAGTGTTTGGTTTGTGGTGATGCAATCATATTACATGATCTTTAGATATAGATATAGATATAGATATAGATATAGATATAGATATAGATAGATATATAGATATAGATACATATTTTCCCCCTGGAACTAATGGTGTATTTGTCATAATTGTTTGGGGTTTCAGCTACCCACTAACCCCATAGGCCCATTGGTTAACCCAGTCTTCTCTTAGGATCTAGAACCAGCTCATGAGCACAAAGAGGAGAAAGGAATTGGGGGTGGGAGGGCTTTTATGGATCTTCCTCTTTTGCTAAGAAATATCTGGGCCTAAGAAATATCCCAGAGGCTCTAAGATGTGATTATCAGAAAGTACTCCTTTTTTTTCTGAGTAGTACTGGAGATTGAACCCACATACATCCTACCTCTGAGCTATACCCCCAGCCCTATTTTATTTTTTGTTTTTAAACAGGGTCTTGCTAAGTTGCCAAGGGCCTCACTAAGTTCCTAAGGCTGGCCTTGAGCCTGCGATCCTCCTGTCTCAGCCTCCATAGTACTAGGATTAGAGGTGTGTGCCACCATGCCTGGCTCCAGAAAGTATTCTTGACCCTCATGGAGTAATCTCTTGAAATGGTGGCATATGTGTGTGGGTGTCTGTGTATGTGTAGAGATCATTAGTACGCTCGATTGGCAAGCTGATAGTGTCTGATTTTACACCTCTGTCCCATCATTGTTAGTTCCAGCCAACCAAAGAAAGGGACCTCATTCACGTGTGCAGCCATGTAAGGGAGCATGCTGAGGTCATGCCCAACTGCTACAACTTCCCTGCTGACTGTGTGATAGTCCATGAGGAGCAAACTTGCTATTTCTTTTTTTTTTTTTTTGCAGTACTAGGGATTGAACCCAGGGGCATTCTACCTCCAAGCTACACCCCCAGCCCTATTTTTTATTCTTTATTTTGAAACAGGCTCTCACTAAGTTGCGGAAGGCCTCACTAAGTAGCTGAGGCTGGCCGCGAACCTGTGCTTCTCCTGTCTCAGCCTCCCAAGTACTGGGATTACAAGCATGCGTCACCACGCCTGGCCAAACTTGCTATTTCAAAGCAGAACATCCCTTGCAGGTTCTGCAGCGCGCAGGTGGTGACATGGGCAGGGTCTTTGGCTCCCTTCCTCTTTGCTCCACCCTATTATTTGCCAATATTTTCCAGTGAAATACTGGAGCCTTTTGGAAACTACTCTTCCCCGGGGATGTACTAGAATGAAGGGTTTAGGCACCTAACCTGTTAGAACTCTAAAGACAAAGGAATTTATCTGAGTTAATTGTTACTTTAACATGAAACAACCACGTCATAAGCACTCACTGTGTGCCAGGCAGAGCCCTGAGAGCTCGGGTATGGAGATAAACAGCAGATAGTGCTTGCCGTCAATGAACCCACAGTCAGATGGAAGGGATGGATATGTAAAGAAGTGATTAAGATGATGTGCAATAATGCTGCAAAATGTTATGTAAAAAATAGCAGTAAGGAATAAATTAACTATGTGAGCTCTGGGTTCCAAGGAAGGAGCAGCTTAGGCCGCGATTAGGTGATGAATTACCATGAGGCTAAATGTAGAAGATCACACATGCTATGCAAGAAGTCTGTTTGTGATTTGCTCTTTCTAGTACCCTACAACTCATAGTTACCATGTTAAAAAAACTTGAATTTGGTAGAAAATACTATTTTATAAGCAAATTGAAATTCATAACTTCATAATATGTTTTCTTTACATCTTATCATAAGATACAGATAATTGTATAAGTATGAGGAAGTATTCTATTTGATATCATTTTTCCTTAAAGAGGATAATCTGGATTATGTGTTGTTTTAAGAATACGCTTACTCCTAGAACTCAGTTGCTCAGTTCTCTGGATTAAAGGCCTTGCATTTCACACATCCAGCTTGTAAGGAAATTATAAGACTAGAGAAGGTGACAGAATTGCGAATGTATAACCAAAACATATATGATCTTGCATGAAATGTTACTTAGGATATTTGTAATCCAAGATCAGTTTTAGACTTCACTGCTATGGCTCAAATGTGAATCAGTCAGACCTGGAGCATCTATCTTATGCTATGCCTGCAAATCATATAACTTCAACTCATCAAGAGTAGTTGTTGAAAAGGATTAATAGTTTCCATTGATCGTCATTCAAATACACACCACATCTCAGATAGTTGTGAAAAAACTGGTTTGGCGATCTTTCAGTAACATGAGGTTAGAGCTCCAATCCATCAGTAAACTTTAAGAATAATCATAAAACCATACGGGGAACTTCCCACTTAGAAATACCCTCCATAAAACCTTCAGCAAATGTACCCCTCTCTCCTACATACACACCTTCCCCCATTGATCTCTCTTCCATTCGTCTCATTAATGTACTTTGTATTAATCAAAGTACAATCTACGATGGTAGCACTGACCAAAAAGTACTGTCTTTATACAAATAAATACCCACCTTTTCACTTTGTAGATTCCTTCATGGAAAGGATGCTCCCTCGTTGATTTTTCCAACCCCAGTGCCTAGGAAAGATCCTGACCACATAGCTGAGATCCCAATACATTTGTCTGAATGAATTGCTCAGTTATTAAAACGGCACGTGTTTCTTCCCACGCAAAAGGCCCAAATGCATTGTTCCCAGAACCGTGTGGTGATTAAGCACGCTTCCTAATATCTGGGCCCCAGCTGTGTGCACTTCCAAAGCTACAAAAGAGCAACGAGTATTGGTTTAAAAATGGATTGAATGCTTTTTATCAGCCGGCTAATCTTTCATAGTTACTGCTTTAGAAGTGACGGTCGAAAGTGTTGGCTTCGTTGAAAGTGATGTCACTGTTTTTCACCGGAAGTTGGTCGCCAGGTGGATGGGGTGCGTGCAGCAAGTCGTGTGGCGGGGGCCAGCAGAGCCGCAAGATCCAGTGCCTGCAGAAGAAGCCCTTCCAGAAGGAGGAGGCGGTGCTGCACTCACTCTGCCCCGTGAGCACGCCTGCGCAGGTTCAAGTCTGCCACAGCCACGCCTGCCCTCCGGAATGGAGCCTCGGACCCTGGTCCCAGGTAACAGGGGACAGAATCGGAGTCTTGGGTCTTAGTCCCCAGGCCAGACAAAGGTAGTGAGATTGCAGGTGTCTTCCCTTGCAAGAGCCTCTTAGACGTTCACGTCTTCAGAAGGGTCCCTGGGTTAATGTGGGACCTGGGAATCTGCATGTCGGCTATTTTTCCCCAGCGATTCTTAGAGACCTAAAGTCGGGGATCCTCTAGCCCAAAGCTTAGACTCTTCCTTAGCGGTCCAGAAACTCATGCGGGCCACTTAGGTGAGCTTGGTGAGCGCAGCTAGGAAGGGATTGGCATTCAGACCTGGCTATGGGAGTCTCGGGGCAAATGGCAGACACGGGTGCAAAGAAGGAGGCAGAGAAGAGAGATTTAGTCCTTGCTTGGAAGGGAATGAGGTCGAGGTAAAAAGTAAGACAGAGGGGAATTGGGCATCAAGGTCGCCATAGTCACCAAGTCGCAGAGGAAGGCATAACCTCATAAAGATGGAAGAAGCAGAGAACTACCTGCCATTCACAACTGAGAAATCCCCTCTGCAACAGAGGTTCTCAAGGGAGGGCAGGTTTGCCCCAGGGGACGGGTTTTGCTGTCACAGCCTGGAGGGGGAGGTGTGCACAGAGGTGGATGTCCTGTGATACACAGGACAGCCCCCACCAGGAAGAGTAAGCGACAGGGTATCCCACCTTCAGCGCCACTGCCCGCCACATCCCTTACAGATGTGGCATAAGCCACAGATGGCAGGCAAGGTTTAGTTAGAGATGAACCCCAAACTACGGGAGGTTACGACCCCAACTGTGAAGCCAGGAAGCAGCCTGTGGTCATACGTCAGCCATGCTTTCCTTTATAGTGCATTGCCTCCTGGAGGCATTGACTTGTTTCTTTTTTTCTTTTTTTGGGGGGAGGGGTGTACTAGGGATTGAACCCAGAGACATTCTATCTCCAAGCTACACCCTCAGCAGTTTTTTAACATTTTTATATTGAAACAGGGTCACGCTAGGTTGTTGAGAGTCTCACTCCGTTGCTGAGGCTGTCCTCAAAACCTATGATCCTCCTGTCTCAGCCTCCCAAGTACCGGGATCACAGGCCTGTGCCACCGTGCCCAGCTGGAGGGTCTCGATTTCCTAAGTTCAGCAGTACACTACCACATCCCCAGTAGGGGTTAGAGGAATGTTTATTTGTCTGTGTTTTGTATTAGGATTGTATCTAATAGGCGAATAAGGAGCCAGGAGTGTAAAAGAATATCTTTCAGCAGTCTGGGTGGGGGATAGTTTCAAAAGACGGAATATATTCATTTAGAGCAGAGGGTAAGTACAATAGTATGTGGTGTTGAGTCTGTTCAATTTCACTGCAGTTGGGGATTTGAGTTTACAAAGAGAGAATTCAAAGGACTGTTTTAGCCAAATCTGTATGGTGGCCATGAATTACGGGGACTGGTGGCTGTCAAGTGGTCCTCGTGAGAAGGGCTTTAGTTCATGGAGTTTACCCCAAATTTCACATGGAAATATTTTGAAACTTTGATTACTAAAACCAAATAGGTCTTTGCAAATTTATTTATAACTCATAAGATCCTGCTAAGGCGCTATCACAATCTGTTCTTCCATTGGAGCCAGGCTGTAAATTCTACCATCATAAAAAAGAATTGCAACCGGGGATGGTAGCACATGCCTGTCATCCCAGTCAGTACCTGGGTGGCTGAGACAGGAGGATCGCAGGTTTGAGGACAGACTCAGCAATTTAGTGAGGCCCTATTTCAACATAAAAAATAAGAAAGGCTAGGGGTGTAGCTCGGAGGTAGAATGTCCCTGGGTTCAATCCCCAGTATCCCAAAAAGGGGGGTTGCAAACATAAAAGAATTTTACTAAAGAATTAACCATTTAGTAATTTTGCAGGTAAGAGGGTGATGCTCTGCATTGTGGTTCATTACCCTGGTCTGGCATCAGACTGACGTGTCTTAGCAGTTGTGAGATTGATCTTGGTCAAAATGCCTAAGCTCAGGCTCTCAGATGCCTCTTCTGTGAAATGGGACGATAGCCATTAGCATACGACTGCCCGGGCTCTGGCACACACGCTAAAATACATCATTACACAGAAGGCGTTAGATGTTGCCCACTGCTGCGGTTTGCTAATTCTGGTGTCATGAACATCTCCCTTAAGAATGGGAAGCGAACTCACCCTGCTCCTCTGAGCAAGTCCAGCGCTCTGCCCTGCTGATTGTGTGTCCATAGGAAGCCAGGCAAGGGGGCCGCATCTCATATAGTCCTTCCGAGAAAAAACTTAGACTGTCAAGGCCAATACGGTGGCACAAGCCTTGGGGGCAAGCCCAGGCCCAAGGCCCGTTTTGTTTTGTTTTGTTTTTTATGGTACTGGGGATGGAACCCAGGGACATTCTACCTCTGCGCTACTTTGGAAACAGGATCTCACTATGTTTCTATTTATTTATTTATTTATTTTTTTTTTTTTTGCAGTACCGGGAATTGAACGCAGGGGTGTTCTACCTCCGCGCTACGCCCCCGGCCCTATTTTTTTTTTATACTTTATTTTGAAAC
>PVJS01037831.1:0-19706 GCA_004027185.1 Glis glis
AACCAGGTCCCATGTCCCAGTAGTCCACTCAGCTAGGAGGGGGTTAATCCATTGATGTGGTCAGAGCCCTCATGATTCAATTGCTTCCCAAAGCCTCACCTCTGAACCTTGCTGCGTTGGGGACTATACTTTAACACATGAGCTTTTGGGGGGAAATTCCAGATTCAAACTATAATGGGCTCTTACTATAAAAATTGGTTCATGGTAATAACAACTGCCAGGCAGTGTACTGTGCTATTTGTTCTTAATATTCAGTAACCTTTAGTGGTGGTTGATGACATTATCCCTATTTTATGAATATAGAAACCAAACGTATCCAGGTTCATTAACTTGGTCACATGGTCAGGATGGTGTCATTCCAGAGTCTTTGCTCTCTGGAGTCTGTGCTCTTAAATATTACTTCAGAGCTCTCTATAGATGGCCCTGTAGATAGTGCAGGGCACCTCTAGGTGATGGCACCATGCACACTGTGCACATTATGAACACCCTGAGATTTTACTCATACACACACGATAAGTGCCAAGTGAACTCAAGTGTTTTTTTTTTTTTTTTGCGGTACAGGGGATTGAACCCAGGGGCATTCTACCTCTGAGCTCCACCCTCAGCCCTATTTTTTATTCTTTATTTTGAAACAGGGTCTCACTAAGTTGCGGAGGGCCTCACTAAGTAGCTGAGGCTGGCCGCGAACCCGGATCCTCCGGTCTCACCCTCCCAAGTACTGGGATTACAAGCGTGTGCCACCACACCCGGCTGAACTCAAGTGTTTTTAAGTGTTATTTATTGTGTTAAAAAAAAAACTATTCAATGATGCTTGTTAAAGCATGATAAGGAAGACATTATTTTGAATTTTTATGTGATAGAGTGATCATTGCAATGGAGTCTTACAGTGGAGTAGAGAAAGTAGGCTCACCTCTGAATATACCAAAGGCAAATGGGAATTTATAGCTAAGGACAGTGGGGTCAGGGGATGAAAAGTTTCTAAAAGGACACATCAGGTATTTGGGGGATTTGGGCTAAACCAACCTGATGGGATTCATGCCGAAGACGGACCAGGGGAAGCAAACATCGCCTGGAGGATGGCGGAGGATGAGGAACCTGACCAGACATCTGATATTAAGTGTGCAGGGTTTCTTGTGAAACTGACTTAGGAGGGCTCTTTGCTAAAACTGGATTTTACAAGGAGGTGCACAGAAGGCTTAGGAGAAGATTCAGGAACCTAGCCTAACATTTGGCTAAGCAGAATATCTTTGTCAATTTTTTAGAAATTTATTCTGGATGTTGTACAGTAGGTAATGGTGAAGTGAGCAGTGACTCAATTTCTTCCTCCCTCCTTTTGCCCTTCCTTCCTATAGGAACATACCTAGATGTGAATTCCATTGAGGGACGAATGGGGTTCAACCAAAAGGTTATTTCTTGCCGATTGTGATTTCCACATTCTCGGGTAGCTGATGCACTTAGAATAAAACCACGCTTTTAGAACTGCTCCTTCAGCTAGTGTTTGTGAGAATAGTGTAATGCCACCAGAGTTCTTTTTCCAAGGCCTAAGGCTAGAATATTCTCTCACCATTATTTATTATTGTCATGGAGCCATTAGCTTTTGCCATTAGAAACTATACTTATACTAAAGGTGTTACAGCTGGATGTATGTGCTCCAAATTCTCATTACATGCTGCTGACCTCTCCCTATAAATCTCGACTTGGAGTTATCAGCTTTCTACTTGTTGGCCCTAATTGGAAAGTTCTCTGCTATATACAGGTACAAAATGTACTATCAGAGCTTGAATTTCTGCCCCTTATTAACATTGCCTTTGTGACTTATTCCCTCAATTCTCTTTCCATTGGAAATCCAGCTGAAACAAATTCCTCAGTTTTATGTACAAAGTGAGCTTACGGTATAACATATTACAAATTGTGCAACACAGTAAACAAGAACACAGTCTAATAAGTTTGACATTAGAGAACATTAAAATATCCTTTACCGATTACCTGCACATCATTTTTTAATCTAGAAACAGATTCATACATTTTTTCGGAAGTTTGAAGCTCATGTTATTGTTTGAAACTTCATATATCCTATTTACAATACTAAATTCTGTGAAGGGTTTGCAAGGAGTTGTGCTATAATTACCTAAAACCAACCCACATTTCACATGGATTCCATTTTGGCAAGACTTGTGCAGTCCAGAGGTGGCAGAGAGAATGTTTCTGACTTGATTTATTTGTCCCATCAGTAAAATATCTCCCTGATAGAATTCTTTGGGTATCCCATTAAAATAATATGTTCTTTCTGAAGAATTTCCCAGCAGTCTATCACAGAATCCCTTTTAAGAGGAATGGAGGGTATACACTGTATTTAGAAACTCTTAAACACTTAAACACTCAAATGCCCTTGTTCTAGATTATTTACATATTGTTAATAGTGAATTTCTAAGAAATTAAACATGAATATTTCCTTTCCTTGGATGATCTTTTCTAGCATTAATGTCAAGAAACAATCCAAGAGGTAAGTAAGTACAACATTTTCATTATTGGAAATTGAGGCTAAATTATTATCCTTTTTTTTCTAATGCATGGGAAAGAATTTTCTTTTTTTTTTTTTTTTTTGCGGTACCAGGGATGGAACCCACGGGCGTTCTACCTCCGAGCTACACCCCTGGCCCTATTTTTTTTTTATCCTTTATTTTGAAACCAGGTCTCAAGAAGTTGCGGAGGGCCTCACTAAGTAGCTGAGGCTGGCCATGAACCCGGATCCTCCGGTCTCCACCTCCCAAGTACTGGAATTACAGGCGTGCGCCACCATGCCAGGCTGGGAAAGAATTTTCTAACTAATTATAAAATGTTTAGAAAACATGCTTCTCTTAAGTATGCTGACAAAAATATATGTGCAATTATTCTTGAATATTGCTACTTGTAGAATTATAAGGGTGGTTTGGCAAATTCAGTAGGAAAGACAGTAGATAGTACATGATTTGGGGTATATATTATACATTTGATTACATAAATTTCAGATTAGAGATCCCAGTTTTATACGTTTCCTATAGTTCTAGAAAGATCATACCAATTCAAATGCTAATTCTTAAGCCCATAGTCTTGACAGTTTTTTAGATTGTATATAGATTATGAGAATTCCTGATTACATACAACTTAGAAAATTTTGTTCCTACTTCCAATATGAGCCTGTACAGGTCAAGTGCTACTGATCTCTTTGCTTATTTCTTTATACACTCAATGAAGACCATATTAATTGTTAAAAATGAACTCCCATCCTTTCAGTGTTAAGATCATCCCCAAGTGATACCATTCAGTTGTAAATCTACATTCCCACTATAGTTTAGAGCATTCAAGGAAGACTAACAGATATTTAGGGACAAAAGGATTTTTCCCAAAATATTTTAAATATAGTCATCTCACATTCTATGGTGACAAGGGATTGCCACCTCTTGGTTTCCTTATATTTCCTTGGTCTTTTATCATTCTGTTTTTCTCCTCTTCTGTTTTATAACTCACCTATAAAGAGATATATATCCTATTTATATGGTCATTGCTTTAAGTTGCCATTCCTCCCCAAATCTTGCATTTCATATTTCATAGGAACAAGAATTCTAGACAAAGAGAAGTTTAAAAATAAACCTTTCCGTGGTACACCTTTTCATTGTAATTTAATTGCTTAATCACTTATTTCTGAAAAAAAATTAACATGTTTTGTGACATGCAAGTGCTAAGCTGCCACACGTAGCATATGATTTTACTCTTTCAATGACCTATGAGATATTCTTAGAGATGAGGAAGCTTATTTTTAAAGGTTAACTAAATTTCCCATATTCACATAGCTCATTAGTGGTTGACCAAAGAAGACAGATCTGACTCTTAACTCCTTAAATATTCTACAAGTAATTCTTAGATCTGAGAATTTAAGCATTTCCTAAACACTTTTTTCAGTTAATCAAGTATAATGAAAATCTCTTCCATGATCATATTTTACAAAAAAATAAATTTGTAGGTTTCTATAAAAGAGGATGACTAGAATCTCTGATAGCTCTGTTGACCTATAGTGAACATAGAAAACATAGTACTTAATACTTATATGAATATCAAATTATAAGAAAAGTGTAGGTATTTTCATGTATCCTAGTAAGTTATTACATATTTCTGTACCTTTTGTATTAACTTTAATGTTGTATTATACCTTAATTGCTGGGCCTGATTTGAGTCAGACTAACTTATTTTAAGCATCAAATACTGATCTAATAGCTTATAATTGTTTCCAGTCTTTAGCTATGATTGAAAAGGATCAACTCAGTAGTACATACATGAGCAAAATTTATAGCATTTTTGGTTGACAGTCTTTGACCTTTGAATAATTTTTTTAAAAAAAATCCTCATTCTATTTTCCAAAGATTCTTAGCAATTTCAGCACTCGGTTCAGTAGCTGAGAGCTAATTTTTCCTCACACTCATTATTGTCACCACCTTTTTGTTTTCTTTTATCATTCTCTATTGAGGAAATTTAGTTTGCTCCATCAGTTTTTGTTCATACAAAACAGCCTATTGTACTCCTATCTTATTCTTGACCTTAACGATGTTCTTAACAAATATTACTGCTTATAAAAAATAAGCACAAAAACAAGTCTACAAAGCAAACTCTCCCTGGCAGTGAGGGAGCTGAAATCATGTGACTAAATGGAAAAGTCTGTCAACCCTTTAACACCAAATATGTGGGAGTTTTCCCCATACCAACTAATTCTCTAATTCTTGGGCTGACACTAACTAGGCGTTCTACAGTTTAACTCATTTCTGACCCTAAGGGCCTGGAGTTAAGTGCAGACTACACAGAGGCTCGGTCTAACAAGAGAATCACTATTTTAGATGCCAATCACGAATATGGTTCCCTGGGTTACCTACAACTTCTGTCCAACCTTTTCACAGATCAGGGGTTCCTGGGACTCCATCCTCAGGTTTAATGAGTTTTTATATCAGCTCCCAGAACTCAGGGAAAAACTTTTCTTGTTTTTACAAGTTTAGTAAATGGATACGACTCAGGAATGGCCAAATGGAAGATGATGCATAGGGCAAGGTAGAGTTGGGGTAGAGCTTATAGGCCTCTCTAGGCACAACACCCTCTCAGTTCCTGGACCAGTAAGAGTTGTACCCATTTCTCAGCCCCAAGCCAAATCTAAATGGTTGTAAGGAAATTCAGAAATGTTGCTAGAAACAAAAGAGGCATTGGACTCGCACACTTAGTAAGCATACCAGAAGGGAATTTGTAACTTTCTCTATGATTTTAATATTTGACTTTTAGGGGGCATTTCAATTATTATACTTATTTGTGAATGTCCCTGTCTTTTTATTTGAAATGAAATCTTATGATAACTTGATTTGCATCCTGACAGAAAAAAAAAAATAGAATTTCAACTTTTCCAAACATTGTGAATGTTATTTTTGCTTGCTACAAGAAATTAAATGATTGAGATTCTGGAAAAAAAAAAGTAACACTTTTCCTAAAATAGTCTTATGTTCTACCTACCCAAATAACAAGAGGATCCATGCCACTGTTGACTACTAAAACCATTTATCATGCCAAGTGTTTGCAGTTGTGTAAGATTTTTTTCAATGATTTTTCTTTTTTACCATCTGACTGACAGATATAATGAAAGCTGTTGGCAGTTCCTATCAAAAACAAGTGCTGTCACGTATTACCAACTGAAAATAGCCACCTTTCGTCTTGGCAACCTGAGAAAGAGACTGATAGTCTGTTATTTTTTCCAAAACATTATAAAAAAATTAAGAATATTTTGGTGTTTAGCTGAACTTCCCTCTGGAATTTTTAAACTAATGAATGCTGTATAGCATTTGAAACCATCTTATATAACTCTTTAAGCTTTAATTTCTCTATAAATTTGAGATATAGCTGCCAGGGTATGTTGTGAGAACTGGATGAAGTCGCACATAGAAAGCAAGTACATAGGTAGATTTCTGTCCTACCCTGACCTCCTCCATCACAGGGGCCTTCTCTGATCTCACTAGCTGAAGGAATCATTTCCCCCACTCTTTATGCCTATGATCCTCTCCTATTTTGTATAAAGCAATCTTTTTAATTTGTGTCATTTTTTAGGATATAAATATTATGTGTTTGTTTGCTGGCAAATTCTACTATTATATCCATAGACATTTGTTTATTCAAACATTTCTGAGAACCTACTTTGCTCTTCATGGGGATACTGTGTTGAACAAAATGAAGTTCCTATCTTGATATGAATGCAACTAGTTTAATGTCCTAAGTGAACTTATTTAACAAGTCCAAGTATATACTATTATTGTGCAGTAGTTCCTAGGACTATATGTGTATCAACGTAGAAAAAAGTAGTCTGTTGTAATTTTGCATAATAATTCCTTTATAACTTTCCTGCTTTTATTTTCGAGAGTCATTTTCGCATGGATAGCTCTGATTGGGGGACAGTTGCTTAACAGTGTTGGACATCAGTGTTTATTTTTCCATTTGTGAAAAGGAGGAGCCAGATCCATTGCTCTTCTACCTTGTAGGGCTTAGTGAACCATTATCAGTTGTGCTATCTAATGTGTGTCAGTCTTTTCAGGGAGCTTTTGTGGCCTCTTCCTAGGAGTCCTTAAGGACAGTTTAGAATTTGTCCTTGGTTGGAAGATGTACAGTAATCACAATACCCTGCCATTTTGGAATGTCAAGACTGTATCTGTGTGCCCTGAAACACTGAATAGCATCTAACAGAGCAGATGTTTCCTAATATTGCTTTATACAGTGTTTAGAGTAACATCTGTTTTGCACTTAGAGGTTTTTGAAATTACAGTGTTAATTCATTTTAGCTTAAACAATCTGAATTTAAACCCCCCTTTTTACACATTTTTATGCTGGATACAACCTTTGTGAATTGAATTTATAACCTAACAAAAGTTTCAGAATGAATTTGTTAGCCTTTTCCGGATGATTTTAGGATTTGTTTTGATGCTTCATATTGACCCTCAGGTCTAGAATGGTCTTCCTCTTGTCTTTTCAGCCCACTGATTCCTCCATTAAGAATTGTCCCAAACATTCCTTTCTCTAGGATCTATCCCCATCTTTTATTTGCTTTAGGCTAATCAGATATCCCTTCTCAGTGTTTTTATAAAGTTGTGTGCATATTATTTTTACTACATTTTTGAAAGTATATGTTTCTGAGTTTGTACCTCCCTAAATAGATTGTGAGCTTTTTGATACTTTAGGACCTTATGTTCATCATTGTAACCATATGCCCTAATATAGTGTCTCACATATACATGGGTCTTAGTAAATACCCATTGGACAAATTAATGAGTAAATTTTAGAAATTAAGATTGGATCTAATTCTGTATACAGAGAATAAAGTGTTAAGGGAGGTATAGTCCAGAAGGGAGAACACAATTCAGAAGTGATTACCTTTTCCAACTGTGATAGTAGCAGAAGTTATATTGAGAATATAGGGACAATAGTGAAATGAAAGTTGATTGAGGAGGAGGATGTAATCTAAGCTAGAAAATTGAACTAGCCATGAATTAAGATCATGGTTATGTGGATCCATTGAGATAGATTCCAGAATGGTTGTGCATAATTTGAAGACAGTGAACAGAGTAAAGCATGCTGAAATTTAATCAAAAGTAACTTGTTGAACAGACTTTACACTAGTTGGGAAAATAGGCATGAAGGGTGTTGGGAAATTTCAGTGGTGTTAATTATTGATGAGTTATCACTGCCTGCATATATTCAAAATAGATTTATGTTGTCAATTTTTAAAAGCCCTTGGATAATTTGGATTAATACAGTTCACTTGAAAGTTATATAAAATTTTAAATGTTATTACCTACCATCTTTAGACCTTGCCCCCGCCATGGACTGTGTGTGCTGCATGCTTTTGTGTGCATTCTAATACTTACTCCAATGTAATTATTCACATTTCACAGACGAGGAAATAGAGGGCTAGAAAGTTCAATCCACTTGTCTTTGATCACAGAACTATTAAATACGAAATCTGACATTAAATCCATTTCATTTGAATTGAAAGTCTGCTCATACTACACTGTACTTTGACTCAAAGGGTCTTTAAAATACATACAAGTTTTCTGCAGTAGTTTAAAATGACAAAAAAATGTGTATAAATTGAGTTATCTCTTTGGTCATTCGTTCATTGAACACTTAAGAGACCCTCAGGCACCGTGCTAGGTATTCATACACACATCCACAAGCCCTGGTGGAATTTACAGTGGAAAACACAAGCATTAGAAATATAAATAACTGTATAACAATTTTGATAAGTGCTTTGAAGAAAACCATAGTTCCTTTTGTTAAGTAGATTACAGAGCAGGGTTCTTATGTACTTTCTTCCCTGTGGGTAAATGTAATTAGATTTACAATATAGCTTACTGTAACCCAAGAGGATGCTTAAAATAGCTTTAGATAAGTGGTACCACACCAGTGTAATCAAGCCTAACAGTTCGAAAACATTGGTCTTCTAGCAGGCTTTTCACAGCACAGAGGGAATTTTGGTGAATTGGTACTTTTGAAGAAAATTGTGGTGCTGCACCTGAACAGGTTTGGAAACTTTACCAAGCATCACATCTTTTTCAGTTTTGGAGAGTGACCTTAGGCCTCTCTCAACAATGACCTAAACAAGCTCACAAAAAAAAGCATAAATATCCAAGGAGATCATTATTACATTGCCCTTTAAAGGACAGTGTCTGTCTTGATGCAGCTCTGAACATGGAGACTTTGAACTAGAAATATGGAGTATTTGCTGAGTATGCATTTTTGGCTTCAGATATGGGAAATATGGGGCACATAATCAAAATATTAGTAAAACAGGAGAATTTATTTAAGACTGAACACTGGGTGCTGAAAATTAAACTGCAAACAAAGCAAAGCCAAACAATGTGAAACTTTGCCAGATGCTAATAATAGCCTCCCCCCTGGCTTTATTGCAGGTCAGAAGCTGTAAGATCTTAATTTTAGTTTTAGAACTTACTTTAGACTTATATCACAAATAACTGGTATTTAAGGTATTTGTGAACACTATACAAAAATTAAAGTTAATGATCTGATTCCCCCCCACCCCTAACCAATGTGTATTGTAATTTGACTTTCTTCCCTTCTCTTTCAAAATCTTTTCATAGACAGATGGAAAACTGGTAATTTCTCAACAGCTGGAGACATTTTTATAATTATCTGCGAATCTGAGAAGTGTAGGACTTTGTGTTTTAGCTGTCAGGGAATGGTTGAAAAGTCTTTCATGAAGTGCAAATGTTTGTGAAAGAAGTTTAGAAATCCTGCATCTTTTTTTTTTTTTTTTTGGCGGTACTGGGGATTGAACCCAGGGGCATTCTACCTCTGAGCTACACCCCTAGCCCTATTTTTTATTCTTTATTTTGAAACAGGGTCTCACTAAGTTGCAGAGGGCCTCACTGAGTAGCTGAGGCTGGCCGCAAACTGGGATCTTCAGGTCTCAGCCTCCCAAGTACTGGGATTACACTCCTGTGCCTGGCTTATATCCTGCATCTTAATCGAAATCCATTATCATCTATCAACTCTAGATATTGTGAGCTTTCCCTGTTATCACCTTTCCTAGAAGTTCCTTATCTTGCTACCACTTCTCATTATCTTCTCTCTTAAGCCTTTCTTATTCACTGCTCTCACAGAGGAGGAGCTCTTAAATTGGGTTTTGAGGAATAAATAGGAGCTTGCTTAATGGAAAAGTATGGAAGAGGATTCTTTAATTGGCAATGGCACCTACTGAGGCATTAAAGATAAAGATATGAATAAACATGGAATGAGCTGGCAAATGAAATTAGTTCGGTGTTGGAGCACGTAGTGCAAGGTAAGTCCTGAGACCTTACAGGAGATTGAAGATATGGAATGGGGTCAAATCAGATAGAAAAAAACAAAGATCAAGAAGAAATGATTTCAGAGAAGGCATGTTTGATTACCAAGGAGCTAGTCTGCTACAGGGGAGGAATGAAGGAAGGAATAATAGAAATACAGAAATATGCACAGGTAACCAAGACATTCTGAACTTCATGCCTGAGCTGATGACTTTCATTTTCTCTGTGAATAAGAAGCCAAGTCAAACACAGGGGGTAACTGAGGAAATTTGGGGAACTTGAGGGGAAAAGGTGTTAGAACTGTGATGAAGAGGAGAGAAGGATACCAAGATGTGTGGGAAAAGCTTACTGGAGAAGCCTTGGGGGTCCTGCCAATATTGAAATCTATGAATGAAGAGGCATCAGTCCGTACAGTTAATCCATTTTTCCCCAGCTCTTTTCAGTACTATAGTTGCAGAGTCCACTCCAAGTTTGGAATTATCAGGCTTCTTGCTGCAAGATGACATAGATGCGAGGGGCTTGGGAATGTTGGTGACCGATTTCAGATGGTGTTAACATTCATTAAGTCCCTACGATATGCTAAGAATTGTGCTTAGTACGTTATGTATGTTGCCATTCATACCCTTTTTCTATGAGGTATAAATATTATTTCTATACTTTAAAAACAAATGTTGGCGAGGATGTGGGGAAATTGGGACTCTTCTACACTGTTGGTGGGATTGCAAACTAGTTCAACCACTGTGGAGATCAGTGTGGAGATTCCTCAGAAAACTGGGAATGGATCCACCATATGATCTGGCTATTCCACTACTGGGTATCATACCAAAGGGATTGAAACCAGAAAACTACAGTAATATATGCATACTCATGTTCATAGCAGCACAATTCACAGTGGCCAAATTATGGAACCAACCTAGATGTCCATCAACAGATGAGTGGATTACAAAATTATGGGAAATACACACAATGGAATTCTACTCAGCAATAAAGAAGAACAAAATAACAGCATTTGCAAGAAAATGGAAAGATCATGAGAGCATTATGTTAAGTGAGATTAGCCAATCACAAAAAATGAAGGGTCATATGTTTTCATTAATATGCGCAACTTAGGGAGTAGTGGGGACACACAAGGGACTGGTTGATAATGGAGAACCCTCAGGTGCAAGAGAAGGGGTACAAGGGAAGGGGAAGGGTAAGAAAGTAGTGAATCCATGGAATTACTGTCATAAACAATGTGTATATGTGAGATTATACCAACATCATTCTCAGTGCTACATGTGGGGGAGAGGCCGGGGGGAGGGACACCAAGAGCCGTGTGCATGTATGTTAACACCAAACATTGTGTTGTGATGTGAGACTACAATGCACCAATAAAACATAAAAAAATAAAATAGCAAAAAAAAATAAATAAAAACATGTTGAGGATCCAGTTTACCAAAAAATACCTTTGGAAAATTGCTTATCAGTAGCAGAACTGAGATGTGAATGAAGATTAATATTGTAGCTGAGCAGAGGAGAAATTGAGGGTTGAAAAGAGCTAGTAGTTTGGGAGATGATGTGTCAAGGGACAGTATAATTTCAAGGAAATTATAAAACAGAATTGATGGAAATAAAACATTTAAGATTGCATAAAATATAGGAACCTGTAATTAGGAAACAGAATATCAATGTCTAAGACTCCAGTGGTAGAGACATTCAAAGTGGCCGGAAGGGCCAGGTTGGAGGTGGATTACTGAAATAAAAGCAGAAGTCATGGATTTCATGTTTAGGTTATTGACTGAAGTTCATACAGATTGATCAATAATATTAGTTATGGTGGGATTTTGGAATGAGGAAAAATGGATTTTGAAGGAATGACTTAAAAGCTGATGAGGTACAGTATTCAGGGTGATACCGAGTAACAAAATGAACCTTTATGAAGAAAAATTTCATTGTATGAAGGTGAAAAAGTAATGATAGAAAAGCTACAGAGTGGAAGTAGGATTGTGCTGAGCCTCTGTCCAGGACCTGAATGTATAAAAGAAGACAACTTCTGTAAATCAGGCTTTGGAGAGAAGAATGTGGAGACAACAGAATGTCTTGGTTAGAAATGAGGACTTTCTATTTCAAAATAAAGCGGGGAGTGAGTCTGGAGGGTACAGTGGAAAAGGTTGAGAAGAATGTCAAGAAGGGTGTGATAAGTGGAGAATATCAACCAAATGGAAAAAAGTGCACAACTATATGAATAAGAAACAAAGAGGATTAGTGATTAGAGGAAACAGTTTAGTTGGATCTTGAGTGAGAGACAAGAGGTATTAGCGGAATTTAATGGCTTCCAATTTGCAAATGGAGCTTTGGTTTAAAGGTATATTGTATTTCAGTTCCAAATATTGCTACAACCTGATTTCTGTTTGAGCCAAGTGAGAGTGTTTGAAAGAACTGGGGCAGCCCATTTTACTTGTAGATACTACTATTGCCTCTTATTGATACTGGACAAAAATCTGTCTAATTCTAACCCACTTGCTGCAAGTTTAGCATCCTGGAACTACATTAGAAAGACAAAATTTTCTTAAAACTAAATTTCATAGTGAGATTGATTTTTGGTATTTCTGTACCAGCCTGGGCTTTGACAACTCAACAATAACACACCCTCAAGATATAACTACACTATGCCAGTCAAGGCATATGTTCAGGGAGTCCCTGGCCCAAATTAATCATAAGTCCTGTGTATCTCAAGAAAGAATCTGCTTTAAGTAGTGCACCTGTTCTCAGGCATGGGCTGGAGCTGCCTGTGGTAACTGTGCATCCCACAGTAATCCAGTGATGAATTTCAGAGCCCAGCATCTTGGGCTCAGGGTCAATTACATTCCCTCTAGTTGGAGTTCTTTGAGGCCCATTCTTAAGAGCACACCATGTTTGTGCATCTTAATGATTATAAGAAAATAATAGTGCTAAAGACTGTGGTGTAGATTTGGCTTCAAAGAATAAAAGATTATAAATGTGGCCATAGAGGAGATGACAGGGATGGGAAAGAAGAGGCTCCTCTTCACCCTTCCTCCTCCAGACCCCTCGCAGTCTCCACACCTGCAGCAGAGTAATGTGGTAAACTGAGCATGGTGACCTTTCAACCAGACAAGGTCACTGAGATATGCTTTTGTAGTATGTTTTCGCTTTGTGGTTCCTCATGGTTAATTTTCAATACAATACTAAGCAAACCCTATTTGTTTTCAATACCTGTGAATTTTCTTTCATCTTTTACTTCTTCATTTGGAAGAAAGACAAGCCCCAATTTATATAACAAAGATGCGTGAGGAAGATTAGGTCATGCAATACTTTTGCTAAAGTTGCAAGATGAATTTTTGTGCTAGTGTTTTTTTACTATTTCATTCTATAACAGTGTAAATCATTTCCTTAGGTTCCACATGTATAGTTGTATCACACTTGTTTTAGGTTATCTACTATTTAAAGAGTGCCATGGCATTTCATGAAGTCGGACATGAAAATGGCTATTTATTGTGCTGTAAATAGTGGTTCTGTAGTTGTATGAAACAAGGCTTTACAGAATCTGTCTCTTGTGACTTTCAGAGATCACCTTTGAGGATTGCATAAACTTAGAACAATGTATTTGGTTTTGGATTATGTGGTAGGCATCTCCTACCACGTATTCAACAGCAAAAGGAATGCTACTCTTGAGCCTAGTGTAATGCCCTCACAGTCTTCCAACTTGGGTTAGTCATTCACTCATCAGCTGATGTGCTGTTACATTTTGTCCTGTATCATTAATCACTCACCTTAAGTTCTCCTTTCGTACTATTGGCCAGTTGCTTCCAAAACAAACACATTTTCTGGGCTTCCATGGAAAGGTAAGGAGAAAGGGTTTTACAAGAAGACAACAGATTGATTCTCAGTTTTTTTGACATTATTAATTTTGCTAATTACTATCATAAATTATAGCATTATGATTGAGATATTAATATTCAAGGAACTTTTTCTGTTTGCCCTAATGAGCACTGAGAATTCACAAACATGATTGGAAAATGGTGCTAAATTAAAGGGAGAAACTCTAAGATAGTAGATCATCTTCTATTTCTGAAAATTTGAGTGTCAATTTATGTAATATTAAATATTCCTTTTAACTTTACTGTAGTTTCTGAAACCACAGTGGGTGTGGTTTTCTCCCTTATTTTGGGAGGACTATTTTGTTAAATCTACCAAAAAATTTCTCCCTTATTTTGGGAAGACTATTTTGTTAAATCTACCTGTCATATGACATTTTTTTCATTTACTATGCAGATAAAACAAACGTGTAAATATTCGCCCAATTACATCATGCATTATTAGTCCCTTTAATAAATACCTCTGTAAAAATATATTTTGTGTCTTGATTAAAATTTGCTTGCAAATTAGAAAGGATCATGAGCCTCAGGCAATGCATTTTGGTTGTAACAAAGTCAATTATGAGATATACCAGAGATTATATATTAATTTAATAATTGATAATTGGATAAGAGGTTAGATATTAACCAGAGGCCTAGAGATTCCTGTGTGTATTTATTTTTTATTTGTGTTGATATTTAGTATAATGGATAAAGGGATTTACTTCAGCTTATGGACTTATTTAGAAGAGTACCATATAGCCTATGTTTTTGCTGTTATTGTTTTTATATTAATGGAATTATAAAACAAGTTTTTTAAACAAGTAAAAGCCTGCTCAAACTTATCTGTGACTTGAAATGTATTTCAGAAGGTTAGATATACTAACATTTATTCAAGGTGAAAGTTACTTGGAACGTTGAAAGGCATGCCAAAACAAATACAAACGTTTTGTTTTCTTTTACCTACCTTTTTTAAAAAATCTATTTGGTAGACAATCATATAACCCAGATTACTCTTTATTTTGACCTATCAGCCCATAGACACATTTTAAGTTCAGTTTCTGTTTTAAATAAAGACAAGCTAAAGAAAATGAGAAAAATTTCACTGTAACAAAATGCAGTAAATTAAAATTACCTCTGATATTCTAATGTAGCAGGAAATCAGGAAATTTCTAAACTTACATTGTTAAAATAAGCTTACGGTTAAAAAAGGGGGAAACTATCTCACATGAGAATCAAATATGGGAGATATTACTTTTAAGGGATGAGGTGAGAAAATTATGTAGACAAAAGCAGATTGTAGCAAACAATGCCAATGTGTCATCATATCTATAAAGGAAATAGATTCAAAATTATATATTTCAGTGGTAGTTACTGAATCAAGAAAGTTAGTTATAGTAAGATATTATGGCCTTAAAAATGTGTACTGTATAATTTTACTCCTTGTGGTATAATATCAGTAAATTTGTGAAATCTTTTAATGCTGTTTCAAATTCAAATGAATTTAATTATTGCTACAAGGAGGTTCTTTGCATGAAGAATTGACAAGTTTGTGTGATTTTTACTAAATCAAGACAATTATATGTAAATAGCTTGTTTATTACTCTCTTGGAACTTACACAGTAAGCAGATTGATTGCCTAAAATTCCTTCCATGTTGAACTACAAGGCTATGGGTCTCTGGTCAAATCATGTAACATTATGATTCCTATCTAGTTGACCTTATATTACTTCTGTTCTCTCCTCTTTGTCCTTGCTTATGTGAAATATAATGAAAAAATATTTGCACTACACTATGCTATTATAAAAACATCTTGATCATATTTGAAAGTTGACTGTATTGGCTTAGTAATAAAATAGATAAAGATTTATGTACTTAAGTCTCTTATTTTTCATGTAGGGAATCAGTATTTAATATTTACCTATATACCTTTTTTTACTGACTTGATTAATAGTCACAGTTTTGGGGTAGATATTACTGTATTTTGTTTTTTTTATAGGTTAGGGAATTAAGCAGAAGTCAAGAGTTTGTTGCAAGGTCCACGCAATCTAAGAATATACAAAAACTAATGGTCAAATGTTATTTTAGGCATCTTATTGAAATGCTGTTTCAATTTTTTTTGTTGTGGGACTAGACATTGAACTTAGGGGTATTCTACCTCTAAGCTACATCTACACCCCTTTTTAAAAAAATTATTTTGAAACAGCGTCCTCCGAAGTTGCCGAGGTTGGCCTCGAACCTTTAATCCTTCCGTCTCAGCCTCCCAAGTACTGGGATTACAGGCATGAGCCAACACGCCTTGTTTTAATTACAAAATTTAGTATGTATAGAGTTTAATATATTTATGTCAACTTTTCAAGTTATTGCTTTATAAATTCTGTTTCCCATTCTTTCTCTCATACACATTATCCTACCAAAAGTAGAGGGAACTTTGTTTTTGTGGGAACTCCTCTGTATTTTGGGAGATTTGACTTAGGACAGAAAAAAAAAGGGCAGGCACAAATAAAGGCAAACACCATAGTTATAGTATTATTGGTGATGCAAACTAATTAAACTAGTTGATCTGTTCACATCTGAAGAGGCCTTTAAATAAAACCTTAGAGTGTTAGAGGAGGCAGATAGTAATTTCAGTCAGTGCAACAGAAAACTATATGCTGGTGAGTCTTAAATGGGGAATTTGATACTTTTTTTTCCATTTTAAACATGCACCCAGTGGTTACTCTATTCTTTGATTTTTCTAGGAGTTGATCTTAAGATGTGATGCTTTCCTGTGAAGCCTTAGATAAGGAGATCTTGAGAAACAAAGAACTGTAGGACTATTTGTCCCAGTAGAGCTACTTTGTGAGTATTTTCTCTGTGTAATTATATTTTCTTGTGTCTGATTATTCCCAGTCATGTTGTTTATGGGATTGGTAGATCTTAATGTGAATTTATCTTTATATGCCCCTTTGATTTAATTCTGTCCCATATTAAGAACATGGTTGTTGAGCTAGGTGGTAATAAGTCATATGGCTTCTATTGGATACATGGTTTATGGGCTTGTTCTTGCCTCTTCCTTACTAAGAGCACAGACTGTAGACTCTGAAGGGTCTGTACTTAAATACTGGTTATGATGCTAATTGAAATCTGTCCAAACATCAGTTTTCATCTATAAAATGAGGACAGCAGAAGACATCTTCAGAGTGTTGTTGGAGAACTGTGTTAAATTATGTCAAGTGCTTAGAACACAATTTGGTGCATCCTAGGGGCTAAATATGCATTATCTGTTATTACATTTGTTTCTTCAATTTTATATTCTCTAGACTCATTCTTTTTTAGATATGGACAGGACAGTGTTCAAAACTTTGGCGTGAATGCCTTTGGGGTAGACACATCTTACTGTAACTAAACCTTGTCCATTGTATAATTCGTTATGTCACTTTAAAAACACTTGTATATTTATTAGTACATTGTGATTATACATCATAGTGAGATTCAAAGTGATACATTCATGTATGTACACATCACGTGGTGTGTTTCCCTCCCCACACTGTGCCACT
Source organism: Glis glis (assembly GCA_004027185.1). Taxonomy (NCBI): domain Eukaryota; kingdom Metazoa; phylum Chordata; class Mammalia; order Rodentia; family Gliridae; genus Glis; species Glis glis. Next base: position 17,251 of record PVJS01037831.1, read on the forward strand.
CCCCCCTGCTTCCCTGTACATAATAGTGAGAACAAAAAATATCTTTCATATTTTTAAACTACTCTTGTCTGTTCTCATTGTCACGGATATGTAGATAATGCAGATTTTGCCTATTTTGTAATAATTTATTTCTTGGAATTCGCTTATTCTATTTTGGTGATCTTATATTGTAAGCCTTTGTTTTATAGTTACTGTTTAAACATGCAAATGACGTGGTACTATTAAATTATGTAGCACCCTATGAAAAGAGGTTCTAAATAAAATACTTTGAAGGTGAGGAAAGCCTAGTCTGAATATTGTTTTTGAAGACATTTTTAAGAGGAGACTTGGGGGGACAGGTAGAAATTGCTGCTTCCGTCAATGCCTTGTTCTCTGTGTCTAGTAATGATTGTAGATCTTCATCGCAGTGGTTATATTCCAAGGTACAATGTATTAACTAATTCAGCCAACATGTGTTACACACCTCGTAATGCTAACCGATAAATGCCTGTTCACAGCTTTCCTTGACAGTGGTGAAGAACCAATAACTACTGAAGTAGCACAGATTCCAGTAGGAGAGTTAGGCAGAGAGGTAAGATCTATTTACTCCTAGCTACACACCTGCAAAGCTCAGTAGCAGTACACATCTTCCTACACAGTATTAAATTGTGCATTGCTCTTATGAAATGGCTTGCCCATGTCTGTCCTTTGACTCTCAAGGATGGAAAAGAAATAACACATTCTTCACACATACACCTGAGCTACAAGGGATACTATCTCTTTAAATCAGATACTTACTATAATCACAGGCCTTTTGGGTATGTGGTTAAGAAACACAAGTAATGACACCATACACTTCTAGTTTAATGAGATTTGTGTCTCTCAAATACATCTGGTATATCCTTGTGGTATCCTTTAGTCAAATCCTTCCATTTCCATATTACAACCCTACTTTTCCCACGTTTCACTAACTGACATCTCATCTGCCTGGATGCAGCTACAAATCACAGAAAATGAGGAGGGCCTTTCCCCAAGGCACTTAACTAGGCAGAAATGTGTGGATCTTTGGGTGGCCACAGAGAACGTTTTTAACACTGAACCCACAAAAAGCTATCACTCTTTCTTGTGCCAGTTTTTTAAATCCAGTAGTTAACAGAAAGATGGGGGGGAGTAATAAGGAACTATCTGAACAAAAAGTTGTTGCAATGAATTCGTGGAAGGTGTTGAGTAAATTATATACTAACTACCATGTCTTCTTTAACTCTATATGTCCCTTTCCCTTGAAATCACTTGAAGAAATAGGTAGGGAGCTAAGCTGAGCATGCCTGAAAATATGCCCCCTATTAAACATACCACTAACCATGGCCAAGCATGGTGGCACAGAGCTGTAATCCTAGTGCTTGAGAGGCTGAGGCAAGAGGATTGCAGGTTCTAGGCCAAAGTGGTTACTTAGCAAGACCCCATTTCAAAATTAAAACAACAACAACAACAACAACAAAAATAGGGCTGGGAGTATAGCTCAGAGGTAGAATGTCCTTGGGTTCAGTTCCCAAGTATCACCAAACCAAACAAACAACAAAAAAACAAAAATCCAGTAACCCGATCACTGTGTTCTCATTTCTTTTACATAGAATGTGGATTATGTGGGTTGATCTCAATGCTAATAATTAAATAATTAGGCTTTTACTTCAGGCCCAAATAATGAGCCTTATACATTTTTTATTTTAAACCTAGAGAAAATTTTAAACTAATAAAGTCTTCTCCATTCATTACATGTCCAGAAATCATGAATTGAGAATCTGTTATGAGTAGATCAGTCAAATTTGCTAATGTGCCCCTGGAAAGTCTGGCTAACAGTGAGGATAATGTTTTCAGGTATAGAGGAACATTTCTATGATATTGACCTGATAGTCAAGTCCTAACATTGCTTAACAGTTGATTTCATGGTAGATAACTTGAGTAGGTGGCTTTATCATTTTGTCTCTTACTATAGTTTATGTGAACATGTATGTCGATGAGTTAAATTATGCAAGGTTCAACAGAATGTGACACCTCTAATAATACTTTATGTCTCTAGCTTTAATAATCATGGCTTGCTAACTATATATAAATCTACTGTCCACCATAGCTTTCTTTTATTTTTCTCTTGTGTGTGTGTGTGTGTGTGTGTGTGTGTGTGTGTGTGTGTGTGTGATCAAACTCCGTGCATGCCAGAGATCAAACCCAAGGCCTTGCACATGCTAAGCATGCACTCTACCATTGAGCTACAACCCTAGCCCTATGGCTATTCTATCCCATCTCTTAATTAATATTGGTTAAAATTAATTAATTAAATACAAGGAAAAAAATAGGTTCAGTTTGCCTCTTTGACTCATCTGTTTAGTTCTTATAACTGATGTCAGACTTGAGAATATGGCTTGGATGTAGAGTCAAGTGGGGTTTCTAATTTATCTCCAAACTTAGGCTTTCCCTTTGTT
>PVJS01037832.1:0-19705 GCA_004027185.1 Glis glis
ACTCTGATGAAACTGAAACCACAGCACATTTCCTCCCCACACCTCTTGTTTCACCACCTTCCTTTCTGTAACACCAGATTTACTTCATCCCAGCCTATGGCTCTTAACTCCAAAGTAGAAGTAGGTTGTAATATGTACTTTAGTTCGGGAAATAATTTTTGTTATTTGATTCTTGAATTGTAAATTCCTTCAGCCTTCACTTATCGGCTGGTTCTAGTGACTTGCTTGGGCTTGTTAAAGTTTGCAGGAGTGGAGCTGATGTGTGATAAACTTACATGTTTTGTTGACTCACTCAAACTTGAGAAAGTGGGTCATGGAAGATTTTGGACTCTGGGGGAGCTGCAGGGGCATGTTATCTCTGGCAGACGTCCTTGCCTTTATCAGCTGAAGGTAGATTCCAGGTTCTAGTTAGGCACCTAGGTTAAATGCTTGTGAATGGAATTGAGCAGAATAAGTACAAAGAACTGGGGGGAAGATAATGTGCTTTCCTATATATATTTTAGGATTTTCATTTTCTGTAGGTCAATAGAGGAGGAATTTACTTTAGAAAAAAATTAAATTGATAATGTGAAGTGTTTTATATTATTAAAATCTCAGGCATTTGGGCAAATATCATGAATTTTGAGCATTTAAACTCCCAGCCTTGTATTTTCTGAATTATCCTCAGACTTAGTTCACATTTAACCCTTTCAGGTAAGCTCGGGGAAATCAGATGGAGTCGCTTCTCAGGTTGTGTGCAGTAGGGCACTGGGATAAATAGAATTAATGTTCAGTCCTGACTTACTTCATAGGTTTCTAAGACAATACAAAAACATGTTTGGTTGTTTTTTTGGCTCGGCAAGGCGATTTTACTTTTTGCAAAAGGGTCTTGTGACCAGGGAAACCAGGTATGCAAGTGCAAAATAGTGGAAAGTTTGCCCAGTTTTTATCCCTAAAGCAAATTTCTGCACCGTACTGCTGTTGGTGGGATCTTGGTTTCACACTGTTGGCTAATTGGCCTAGAATGAAATGCTGGGGGAAGGGTTGGCATTTGCAGTTTTCAGGAAATGGAACTCACAAAGAAACAGGGACTTGTATAAGGTTACAAAATAGTGGTTTTACAAAATGGAGTTACTTTAAATTAAGCTAATCCTTTGATAGAAAAGATTTAATTATATTCTCACAATTCCCCCCTCTTTATTCCACATTTCTACTCTTTTCTTCAAATTCTGTTAGGATATGGTAACTTTCACTCTGGAAGCTATCCAACAAGAAGAGATTATTTTGAGAGCTGTCCCTGTTAGCTCCTGGATTAGGCCCTTAACACAGGGGTATACACCATCCTACTAGGGTCACTACTACAAATATAATCATGAGGGATATTAGGACTGATGTCATTATTCCTTTCCATTTTCCAAACCATTGTTCCATTAGGTTGGAAGAAAGATCATCAACTCCAACATTCTCCACTAATTCATACCTAGAACTAAATGATGTTCCCAGGTCATGCTACTGGTGGCATCTAGTTATTCAGCTATGCCTTTTATCTCGTCCCTTGTATAATTTACAACTCTCAGTTGATTGTAATATATATAAAATTAATTAATCCACTCTACATTTTAATTAATTGTTGATCACCAAAATAACATAGATTTAAATTCTGCAGCAATCTGTTTTCTAGCCTTAAGTTCATTTGGTACTCTTCTGGGTACCCCAATGGCATCTATCTACCTACAGGTCAAATGACCCCTCCAAGACTCTTTGTTTAGTTTGATGAGATTTAAGATTTTAGGTAGTACTTTAAGTACTTTAAGATCAGAGGTAGTACTGAAATTTTCAAATGCTAGGGAAAAAGGGATAGCCAATCAGGCAAAAGCACAAGTGCTTCTCCAATCTTCAGGCAAGATGGTCAGGATTTCATTTCCCTCCCAATACCATCAGACATCAGTTCGTGGAACATTAAAAGCAGAGAAATTGGCCTGTTCAGATATTTTTAAACCAAGAGGAGTTCTACCTATTTTATTGATTCTAGCAGATACAAAGAGTCAGTGTCATGATTTGGGGAAATCAAGCATAACTCGTTTGATTGACATTCTATTGCGGCTTACAGGAAAGAGAGCAAAATGTGCTGCATGATTATCCTTAATGCCCCCCTTTCATACCCTTTCCAAGGACAGATCAAAGGTGTAGGCAAAGACATTTATTGGGCCAAAGTGATAGGAGGTGGAGTTTTCGGTAAGGGGCTGAGCAAATGGGTAAAGACTTGGGCTTCTGCCTGGCATGCCATCCTATATATCCGACACTTTTGGTCTACCCAGAGTCCATGTCTCCCTTCTTTATGCGATGAGATCCTAGTTTCCTGGAGATTACTCTTCCTCCATTCTGTACAGCCTGGATGAGATAATCACTCCAGGAGACCAGAGGAGCCCTCCTGGGAGTGTGAATTTAGACTAGTGCTCCTTTTCCTGCACCACTGAGACATGGTTTCAATGACTGCGAGCTCTCCTATTGTGGAATATTATTAAAGATGTTTTTTGGGAATCTAAAAAAGAGTGACTTTAGGGGAGAAAATTGTTGGAGCTAAGCCATTTTGGTGCCGGAGAGCTAAAGAGGCCATCCTTGACATGCTGCTGCCCAGACCCTCAGAACTGTCCTGGTTCTTGTCCTTCCTTCGGATCCTGCTGCATGCATCATTTTCCTCCTGTAGGGGTGATGGTGATGCTGCTCAGGGTCTGTTTGGTGCTTGTGTGACCAACTGCTATGCTCTTGTTTCCTTTTGGATTGACTCTCTTTGGGCTGCTCTCTTCTCATGCTTATGAGAAGTACCACCTCCTCGGAGAGGAACCGAGAGAGGGGCCAGGAGGCTTTTTGATTTAGTTTTAGTGTAGGCTTTGGGCCAGAGGCACCTAAGGAGACTCTTGGCCTCCACATAATCTAGTCTTATTCATGAGGGGTAGGGGTTCTTTAATGGCACTGATGCCAGACCTGCTGGTTCTTTTTCTCTCCATCAAATGAATTGGGCAGAAGCCAGGTATGGTGGCATGTGCCTGTAATCCCAGTATTTGGGAGACTGAGAAAGGAGGATCACAGGTTCAACACCAGCCTCAGCAACACAGCAAGACTCTTAGCAACCTAACAAGACCCTGTTTCAAAACAAAAAATAAAAAGGGCTGGGGGTGTAGCTAGGAGGTAGAATGCCCCTGTGTTCAATCCTCAGTACCACAATAAACAAACAACAGATAAACAAACAAACAAACAAATTGGGCAGAGGCACACATGTGATGGGAACAAGACTTTTTATTGGGGCTTCATAGGTGAGTAGCAGGGAGGCACAGCTCTGTCCCAGGAGAGTGTCAGGTTGGTTCCCAGGACAAAGAAGAGAACCAGTGAGCAGGGCTGTTAGCAAGGGGGCTAAGGGTTTAGGAATGTTAATTGGCTTCAGGTACATTTCAAAAGGTGGGTTTTAGTAGTTTTTCATATCGAGGTCATGTCCTATATAAACATCTCTGCTTTATGATAGAGTTCTGTAGCTGTGAAGAGGGCACAGAGGTGGGGAGTAGGAGAAAGTGAAAATCAAGGCAATTAACAAGTCAAGGGCCCTGGGAATCTGGTGTTTTGGTGACTCCTCTTCCTTTGTGTTGTTTGTTAATTTCTAATATCTGGCATTTTAGCCCTAATGATGCACCTCGTCTTTGAAGCTGATAAGATAGTTTGAGGCACAAACAAAGCTTTGGATTTCTAACAAGCTATGAGCTAAGACCCAGGAGTGCATTTGCCCTTTGTCTCTATGGTGGTCCCTGCCTCATTCCCTCCTGAAAAACTTTGTTCTCTTAATCTTTTTCTTATTTCTTAGTTATTGGTACTTGGGATTGAACCCAGGAGCATTCTACCTCTGAGCTATACCCCCAGCCCTTTTAATTTTTTAATTTTGAAGCAGGGTCTCGCTATTTTGATGAAGGTCTCCCTAAGTTGCTGAGGCTGGCCTCGAACCTGCTATCCTCCTGTCTCTACCTCCCAAGTATATTCCTTTAATCATAAGGGGTGCAGCTTTTTATGGGGATCCCTCGCTGTCTCAGGACTTTCCAGCAAAAAATAAGCTTTTGTCTTCCTTTTCCTCTTTGCATATATCTTGCTGGCTCTGCACTAAATTTTGATCCCCCAAATTCACATGTTGAAGCCCTGATCAACAATGGGATGGTAATTGGAGATGGGGACTTTGGGAGATGACTAGGTTTAGAAGAGGTCACAAACACGGAGTCTTCATGATAGAATTAGTGCCCTTATAAGAAGAAACAATAGAGAGCTCTCTCTCTCTCTCTCTCTCTCTCTCTCTCTCTCTCTCTTTCCAGGGGTGTGCACTGAGGAAAAGCCAGGTGAGGACAGGGTGATAAGGCAGCCATCTGTAAACCAGGAAGAGGGCCATCAGTAGAATCAAGTATGCTGGCACCCTGACCTCCGACTTCCAGCCTCTGGAACAGTGAGAAAATAAATTTCAGTTGTTCAAGCCACACAGTCTATGGTATGTTGTTATGGCAGCCTGAGCTCAGACACTGAGAAACTCTACTAGTGCTAGGTGGCTGGCTAAGGCAGAAGAATTCTAGCATGTCACTAGACATGACTAAATAAATCCAATATCATGAGTGATTTTACAAAATGTGATGCTGTTGGGAAGACAAATTCCTTCTTACAGATGCATAAACTACAACTCAAAATCTAAATAGTATGATTGGACCATGTTGGGACAGAACTCAGGTTTCTTGGTCCAGTGCTCCTGCATGCTGAGGCAACATCATATATTTTGATTGAAGTATGGTTTTAGACATTTTTAAAATATACTTTTATTGGTGCATTGTAACCATATATCATACTGAGGCTACTGTGATAGAAACAGACATGCACACAGCACCTGGTGTTTCCCTCTGGATCCCACCTGCTCCCTCCTCCTCCCTGTTAATAATGAAATTGGTATTGATAGCTTCACAAGTGTACATAGGATTGCTTGAACTAATGAGTCTAGCTGTTGGGAAGGAAGTGCTTGTTAAGTGTCTTTCATCCTTGTCCTCACCACTGTGAATAGTCCACTTATACTGTTTTGAGCACTTTCTTGCAAATAACAACCTGAGCCACATACAATTGCTCTTTGGTAGCTGAAAAGCTGGTGAACACTGGCTACTTCATGTGACTCAGCTTGTGCCACTCGATGTGCTTGACGCAGGAATGCTGTGTTTGCCTCAGGGCCTTTGACTTTGCTGTTCTTTCTGTCTTGATTGTTCTTCTTTCCGATCTCCACTCCCATCCTCACTTTCAACCACTGAAGCTTTATGCAAATGTTGCCTTTTCCTGACCAAGCACACGTGTTCTACTCCTCTTCTCTACTTTATTTTATAGAATTTACCACTATTTTACATAGATAGTTATTCATTTTTGTTTATCATATATCTTTACCAGTATAATTTTAGCTCTGAGAACACAAGGGTTATAGTTTGCTTTATTCAGTCCTGGGCCTCCAACATCAAAAATAGTGCCTGACACATAGTGGATAGTCAATAATAGATGTTGAATAAATAAATGAGGACTGACTGGTGGTAGCCATAAATCTATGGCCCCAGATATTTGAAAATACCATGGTGGTAATTTTCACCCTGCTTTGTGGAACCTAAGGATTGTTGAGGTCCCTGTAACTATGGAACATGATGAGGGAGGAAGCCAAAGAGACAGGACTATTGCCCATTCCTTTTCCATGGAAACAGGATAGCTTGCTTTTTGTTTCTCATACGTTGGCTTCCATACATTTGTTTCTCATATGTTGGCTTTCTATGTGAGATTTCATTAGAAAAAAATAACTGTGCAAATAATACTTTAAAAGCCACTGATTTGGGATAATAGCTGTGTGCATGTATGTTAACACCAAACTGATACTCATTGTGATGTGAGACTACAATGCACCAATAAAAACATAAAAAAAAGAAAACATTTACAAGCGGTGAGTGGTTCTGAGCTTAAAATATTGTGATTATCGGTATTTCTTCACCACCCCACAAGGACTATAAGGTCTAGAGTATAGGGATTCAGCTTCAAAAGTCCCAAGTTCAATGAACTTCATATTTGAGATATTATCTTGAAAGCTGGATGGGGTGGCACACACTGGCAATCCCAAAACTTGGGAAGCTGAGACAGGAGGATCACAGGTTCGTGGCCAGCCTCAGCAACTTAGCAAGGCTCTCTGCAATTTGGTGAGACCTTGTTTCAAAATAAAAAATAAAATACGGCTGGGAGTATAGCTCGGAGGTAGAAGTCCCGTGGGTTAAATCTCCAGTAACACACACACACACACACACACACACACACACACATTTCCTGAAATATAAGAGCTGTTGTATTCTAATGAATTGTTTTAAATTCCCTTTCCCTCATCCCTAGACATATTACTCTGTCTTAGCTCCCAATGTGATTGAGAAGTCTTAGTGAGGAGAGAGGCCAACAGTGTTATTTATATCTTTACTTTTGGCTTGAAACTTGACTTATGTGCCACACTAGCCAGAAAATAAGGCTAGTGGAAAATAGAAATAAGAGTTTATAGTACACCTTCTCCAGAATTTGTGTATCTTCAACACATTTTAAAATGTATGATTAAGGTAGGACAGAAGAAATAAAATAAATAAATAGAAAGGAGACATAAAAGGAGAAGAAGGAAAATGTAACTTTAATATGAAAGCCTGTGGCAAGGCCCATTAGTCACAAAAGTTTCTGAGGAACTTAAAAATCTTTACTAATTACCCTGAGCACTATTGACTATCCCCAGGGAGGTATCTGTTGACCAGACAACAGAGACCACACAAAGGGTCCGGGTGACTGGACACATTCTGGAAACTCACTTACAAAATACCCTGAACAGTTATTCAACCCAGGAATAGTTAAGCAGTGGAGATATGTGTTGATCAGAGGACAGAAATCACACAATAGAATAATCTCCTTGGGCACTGTTAGACATCTCACCTGTAAATGATTTAAACAAAAAAGTAATTTCCTTGGGCACTGTTAGCTGTTCTTGAATAGTTTAAACAAGAGAGATACCTATCAAGAAGTTAGTGAAGGCCCCATCAGGACTCCAAAGATGATGATAATATCCTGAATCATCTTGTGACTACCAGGACTGAGGTAATCTTCATATATTTCCTCCTGCCCACCCCTCACAAAAGTCCCTTATAAAAGAAGAGCGGTGAACTCCAAAAGTGCCTCTCTTGCTTTTGAGGTGACCCGCATTCTCCCTTGAATGTGTATTTCTTACTTTCCTAAATAAATCTCTGTCTATGTCTCTGACTAGCTTGCACTGAAATTCTTTCCTTTTATGTAAGCCAAGGACTCTGCCAATCCTGAGTTGAGAAATCAACCCTTCTTCCCTGCCATGATGACATGAAAATTGTTAAGGCCATGATGGAAAAATATTGGAAGAATTGTGTGCAGGCAAGACAGTGAGCCATGTAGAAAAAGTAATCAGAACTACATCTGTCTTTATTTATTCTTCCAGTAACCTGGTTTAAAACCTGCCCCATGACTGCCTTGTAGTCATCTAACAAACTGATTTTGCACCTGAGGGAATAACAGCCAGAGATCTTCAGGGTCACACAGATAAATGCTTGGCAAAGTTAATTTAAAACGCAGATCATTGAATGCTACCCTAATCTCTGCTCAACATCGGTGCTTCCCTCTTAAAAATCCTTCCTAATGGATGGAGTGCCCTTTACATGTTAACATAAGAACTCGATTTCAGGGAAAATGCATACATGCAGAGCAAATAATGCAAACTTTAACTGACCTCTCCAGATTTATAAATCTTGAATGGAAAACAGAAAAGAAATCTCTGTGATAGTTCCAGGAGAGTGAGTGGAATTCTGGTAAGAAGAGAGAGGAGAGCTGCAGGACCCCAGGACCACATGAAACCGAACATGCAGCTGTTGTAGTGGAATAAGCTCCTCGCTCCAGCCCTTCCTTGCCCTTCCATTATCTCTGTTAAGCAAATGTAGCGGTTCTAAACCTGATTTGGTTTAGAAGCCTTTTGAAAATCTGGTTTCAAATTACAGACTTTCTCCCAGGGAAAAAGCCCATAGGCACAATGCCTTCAAAGGCCACTCACTGGTGTGCAGAAATGAAACTTTCCCATTTACCTATAACTGGATTTAGTCTCTGTCCCCAGCCTGCATTCTGCCTGATAGCAGAGCCTCACCCATCTGCTGCCTGCCAAAAATCATCCCTTCCTTCAGGGACTTCGTGGGATTTGAGATGGTAAATAACAATCACCAAATCGTGGCATTTCCATTCTTCCTCCTCCTTCTGGGGTTAATTACAAAACGCTGGGCCTCTGCTGCGCTGGCTGTGCTCTGAGCTGGTACCTGCTGAGATGCAGAGCTCGGGTTGGGGCGTGTGATCACTGGGGCCCATCCTCACTTGATTTTCTTGCTGAGGCAGCCATGACCCCGACTCAACCCCATCCCTCTCCAGTTACAGAATCCCTGCTGCCTCTTCTGCCATATTCTTTTGTCTTGACTACTGGAGTCCTTCCTGCTTCCAGCTCACTTGTTCCTTCCCACTCCCTCTTCCTAATAATACTCCATGTTCTTTGTGAGAAATGGTCTCACCTCATTTAGGGAAGAGCTATGGGTAATGGAAAGTTGTCCTACCCTCTCCTGGCAAAGTAAAGGAAAGGGACCATGGATGGAATAGGTTAAGAGTGGACTGTGATCTTCCTTAGCATCCTAATTAATTGAGGAAAGATAGACCATTGTCAAATTTCTTACAATATCAGCCTAAGGAATTTATTCATTACAAATTCATGAGGGTCCTTCTGGGGTTGCTATGAAGAGATCACTGATCCATGAATATTCTTTCACCCTGTACTTGGTTGTAAGGGTAATGTATTACAGAAACCATAATTTTTGATTTGTAGCTGCACAAAGGAAAGGAAGCTCGGCAGCTCCCTCTCCTACAGTCCCCTGGTGGCAGGCAATGAGCAAGGAATTTAAGCTGAGGTACCCTAAACCCTGCAGTTTTCTTTTGCTTATATGACTTATACTCATGTTAGTGCTTGTCCTTCATAACTAAGATGCATCTCCTGTAGTGATTGACACATTGGACACCATGCCTGGGGTTTCTAAGGCCTCTGTGACTTTGCTGCAGTTGCTGCCATGCCTGCTCAGTATCCTTTCTTTCTTTCTTTTTTTTTTGCAGTAATGGGGATTGAACCCAGGGGCATTCTCCTCCAAGCTACACCCCCTAGCCCTATTTTTTATTCTTTATTTCAAAACAGGGTCTCACTAAGTTGCAGAGGGCCTCTCTAGGTAGCTGAGGCTGGCCACAAACCTCCTATCTCATTCCCCCAAGTACTGGGTTTGCAAGCATGCACCACTAAGCCAAGTAAATGTAGGGATGGGTCTGCCTATCATAGATTATGCACTTGATTGACAACCTGAGCCTGAAACCTACTCCCCGGCACTTGTAACATGTAACTAAGTCAGTGATGCTTTTGAGGCAGGTCAGAGGACCTGGTAACAGGAGGGATTAAAAAAGCCTTTTTGTGAGGTGGGGGGAGGTGAGCAGGGAGGTGAGAGACCTATGGACACCAGGAGATCAGGGCCCACCAGCCCACAGATAACAATTCAAATTAAAGATTAAAATTGGTCAAAAGATATTGGTTACCCAAAACTCAATGATGACCAATCATAAAAGAACAGATCGGGAACCTCAGTAAGATTTACAAGGCCACCACTCAAGAGCTTCACTGGTTGCTCTTTTTCAGGGACCACTCCCCACCTGGGGGGCTATTTTGGTCTTCTATCCTTCCTTAACCTAAAATAAACTTTCATATTTCTATACCCTTCATTAGTCCTTGAACTTCATTCATCGAAATCCACTGGACAAGAACCCCACAAGAGGAGACACCCCCATTTCAGTTATGATGCATTGGCCAGGAAAGATGGAAGAGTAAGTTAAAAACTGTTTCTTCTGGGGCTTCTGCCACACATTCTTACAGGCTCAGATCAGGCAGTTTGATTCCATGTGGCTTACAGTTAGACTTAGTCTGTGCCATGACTCTTGGAATAAGAACTGGCAAGGCACAGCGGCTAAAGAACCCATGTGTGTAGGAGGGAAACAGAGCAAGTAGACAGAGGAGGAAACCACTTCCAATGTTGCCCGCCACCACAGCTGCGGGTGCTGAGATGCCACCTGGCTAAAAGCTCATGGGTAATGCTGGGATTACATGATCCCACGGCACTGTGGGCACCAAACCACCTGAACACTGAGAGCAAAGCCATTGCCTTGCCAGCTAATGGATTGATGCTATAGTGGCGAGGGGAGCGGTCACCTTAAAGGTCACAACCTATCCCAATTCCTTATGTGCAGCGCCAAAAGCTGAGGCACACATACACACACAGGAATTTGACCAGGTAGTCCATAGTCCCATGAGAAAGACAAGAGGTTTTCTCTGTGGCCGGTATGCAAATGCAGCCGCTTGAGGGGGTCAAATCCAGTGTGGGTCACTATCGATCCCTCGGCAGGGACCCCAGCCCTGGTCCCTAAGAGCCACATTCAGAGGCCTTTGGGAACCATGGGCTACTTCCTCTAACCAAAGGAAAAACACAAACAGCTATCAGAAAGCCATCTCTAACTTAGCTAACTTGCATATGAATGGAGGGCTGCAACAGCAACAGCTTGTTTTCTAAGCTCAGAATTTTTCACTATTACCTTGCTTAGAGAGCTACTCAGAACTGGGGGAAAGAAAAGCTGCTTGGTTCACCAGTACTCTTTTAAAAAATTTGGACAGCAACCATTGGCTAGTTTCTGGCTGTGGGGGGAGGATTTTAGACCCCCATGCCACATGGTGTGATGGGAAAGAGAGCAAAGAAAGGCTAACCACCCCAAATTTAATATGCATGGGAAGGGAGATGTCTGCTTTAAAGACACCCCTCTGGACCCACCTACATGCCAAGTCTGGGAGGGATGAACTACCCCCTTCCATGGTGTGATTGTTAACATCTCATACCTAGGCCTCGGATGCTGCTGGTCATACTCACAAAGAACTGCTGCCCTGGGTAGATAGATGCTTATGTTTAAATGTTTCTTGTAAAGGCCTGTAAGATAATTCTATTTTCTAATATGGTTTGTTCTCTTGCACTCTGGAAAGCCAGTTCTAGGATTCTAGAGCTCTGTTTTCTAACCCCTCTCTGGAAAAAAAAAATGAATCGTCTTAAACAAGCACTTGTACAAATTTACAGCAAAATATAGCTTTTTACTACAGTAACTATGGCTGTTTCATCTCTTTTGAGCTCATGAGTTTTACAAATTCACCTTGGTTTGCACACATATATTTTCTGTTCTGATTTATTTTTCTTTTGTCTAACTAGGTGATTTCTAGGTCTCTATCTTTTTGGATTTTTCTTTTGTGCTATCTTTACTCAGCAGCTATCCAAAGGTTAATCTGAAAGCTCTAGATCTGGATTCACTCTGGGTAGTAAATATCTGTAACTCTCTTGTCTCCTACCTGTTGATGTTCCTAGTTGTGTTATGTATGTAATGTGTCTGTGTATTGTTTACATGGTACCAAAATTGGCATATTAATAAATGAGTGCTCATAAAATTTAGAAGAAAAAACCATAAAACCAAATGCCTCTTAGTTCATATGACTTAATAAACCTAACAAATGAGTGAATTTAAGATTTATTCATGAGATTAAAGATGGCCTTAAAATTATTAACTTACGCCTTTTTTACTAAGTAAATAATCAATCAAAATTATGTTTGCCTTTGTAAGATGTTTTCAAATACTATATTCATTGCTTTTGAAGTTTTTCTCTGTGGCAGGAAAAATGTTTTAAGATTCTAATGATGCTTATCTGATGCTTTCATTTTTCAGGGGTAATCTATAATTTAATTATTAAATTAAATTGGGTAAATACACGATGAAATTAATGCTTTAAAATGCTCTTGGCTTCTTAGAAACTACAATAACATTTGGGTCCATTAAAAGGGCTTCTAAATTATTGGTATATAGGAAAATTATTGTGGGATGGCTTTATTTTGGGGTCTTTACTAAAAGACAACAAAGGTTACTGGAAATCAGGGTTCAGGTCACTGTGTAATTTTGTATACATTGCTTTGATGGGGACAAATCTTTTTTCCATTCTTTTACCTGAGCACCCTAAAAACTTAGAGACAATGATCAGACCAATAAAATTCTCCTTAACAATTTTTAGAGGATAGAGCTGCATGGAGACTTTCAAACCCTCTAGAAAAGAAGGCCAAATTTTATTGGTCCAGATGCTGGAAATATAATGATGCCAAGAGCTGGGCTATACATCCTGAATTTCATTTCCTTACTGGCCATCCTGGAAAAACTAAACACAGATAAACTAAGGACACTTCCCTTTGGCAAAAAAGGGAAGTCACAGGCAGCAGGAATACACACTGCAGCTGCCACTGGTACATATATATATATATATATATATATGTATATATATATATATATATATGACTGGTGGTTAAAACAGGTGCTGGCTCTAGGTCTTGCTGGCAACCACCATGAGCACATACATACATGTGACCAGTGGTTGAAACGGGTGCTGGCTTTGTGTCCACTGGTAACCATGGATGAATCCAGTAGACCCATCCTGCCCATGGCCATGCATGGATGGGAATGAGGTTCAGGACCTGAACATTGTGCTTCAGGACAGTTAGACAGTGAGAGAAGTTAAAAGGATGCTTTTATTCTCTTCTATCTTTCAAATGGGAAACTACCCATCTTCCAAGGCCACTAGCACCTTCTTAAATTGTATCTTATGGAACTGGGGATCTGTTAACCCCCAGACACTAAAGAAAAAATGTCTAGTCTTTTTCTGTGCCTGATCTTGGTAGTATAGATTAAAAGACAGAGAGGATGGCCACTGGAGGGAAGTGTAAACAATGACACTATTCTGCATCTTGGTTGATTTTGCAGAAGGAAAAATAAAGGCTCTAAAGTTCATGATAAGGAAAATCCAAAGCTATGCCAGCAAGGTAAATCAGATGTGGCCCTTTGGTCCAACTGACAGATGAAAATTTGCCATATCACCAAAAGACAAAAGGAAACCCAATAAATAAAAGCAAATATTTATAAGCACCAGGAGATATTTTAATGAATAAAGTTAAAAGAAAGAGGGAAATGCTTTTAAGTATAAAAGGATTTTAATGGCAAGATCTCTGTTCAAAATAATTGAGTTATCCTATAGGTGAAAGGAAAAAAGAGGACAAAAGTCAGAATGTTAAGCAAGTCACAGAGGGTTTCAGGAAGTTGCAAATAATTTGTAAAGGGTAAAGCTTATGAAAGAAATTGTGTATGTGATGAAGTTGGTTAAAATTAAAAGGAATTATTTAAAGGCTTTTCTTGTTTAACACTTTTTTTTCTTTTGCGGTACCAGAGATTGAACGCAGGGGTGTTCTACCTCCATGCTATGCCCCCAGCCCTATTTTTTATACTTTATTTTGAAACCGGGTCTCACAAAGTTGCGGAGGGCCTCACTAAGGAGACAGACAGACAGACAGAGAGAGAGAGAGAGAGAGAGAGAGAGGGAGAGAGAGAGTGAGAGAGCTGAGGCTGGCCGCGAACCTGGATCCTCCGGTCTCCGCCGGGATTACAAGCGTGGGATTACAAGCGTGTGCCACCACGCCCGGCAAAGGCTTTTCTAAAAGTCATATTAAATGCATTGATTCTATGCTTGAAACAATGAGGTTTTCTTAAGATATTGATCTGCTTTTGGTAAGATTTTACAAAAACAAGCCTAGAAACTGAAATTTTACATTTTATTAAGATAATTTCCTGTGTTCCCTTCTGTCTCTACTTTCTATATCTACAACAATAATGTTTTAGATATTCATGTTCCCAAAATATACAAGGCTTCTAAAATACAAAACTTAAGAAAACACTTTACTAATCTAATGGTATCTGAACAAAACTGGGGATAGTAATAGCCTTTTCAGGAATTCCTATTTAGGAATATATGTATATATTCCTAATTGTATTATGATCATCTTCTTTATGAAAAGATACAAATGGGATTTGTTTTGTTCCTGATAATTCTGTTTTGTGTTTTTCTTATAAAATGGCATAACTGCTGTTTGTTAACATTAAACAGAAGTACAACACCCAAACAGTATTTTGAGATGATAGCTTTCACCTGCAAGACAGCCTAAAAAGAATTAGTGAAACTGACTTTCTAGGTGTTGAATCACTGAGTCTTAGAGAATCAGGAAATAAAAGAACAAAGAAAGAATGGCCAATATTTTGGCCTTCACCTTCCAAGGTCAAATAGGATCAAATAGGACACAAGGGATAATGGGACTTTGCTAAAAGTCCTGTAACTCTGGCAAGTCATCTGACCCACTGATCAGGAGGATCATGAAGGCCCCAGAGACTGGGAGCCATCAGCACATACTCTGCAAAAAGAAGGGTCATTGGAGAGGGAAATGTCTCCTATGCTTTGAGGGAAGCCAGATGATCAGCAAGACCATGATCCATCCTGGAAGATGGTAAAACTGGTAGAGATAAAGCATCACAAATCCCTAAGAGTAACCTTGAGGAGACTTGGCTGACCTTAACAGCAAAATAATGTTAGCAAAACTTATGTTTGCCCAACATAGGGCTACCTGCCTGGTCTTAAACAACCATAAGAACAGTATAATCAGAGGGAAATGCATTATTTCAGGAGTAACCAAAAAGGAGCTGTACTGAAGCCATTTATAATAGTACTTCTACTTTAGACTCACAGAAAAAATAAGATATGCCACTGATGCCCCAAATCTCCCTCCAGTTAAGTCCTTATAAGAGGCTTTAAAGTTAAAAATGCCATTTTTGTGGTTTTAGAGGCCTAGAACCATCAGACACTAAAGCGGAGATTCCTATTCCTGTAAGATCCTGGAGGATATGTGAGTCCTGTTCAAAATCCTATATATAAAATTGCTTAATCCTATCTATTAAGCTAAGTTAAAGGCAACATGTTTGGTTTTTTTCAGGCTTTGTGCCACAGGGACTTTTCACAATGTTATATATAATAACTCATGGTCTATTACAAATGGATCGAATGCCTAGCCTCCAACTGAAAGTGTTAACAGTTGGATGGCCCAAGGTAAAGAGTTATGGAAAATGCCATTATGGAAAGATGTCTGGATTATTGTATAATATACTGACATAACAGTTCTTCATGTAGATGCTCACTGAACCACCGTAAATGACTTTAAACCAAGAAACCAGGCTCCTTCAGCCCTCTAGCTATAGATGGTTATAAGAACAAAACCTCATAAGAAGGATTCCTTCTTCCACCATCCCCTAGATCATCCTCCCCCTGAGACCCAAACTGCAATACTCTGATAGCGCCCCAACCAGCTCAAAGCAGTTAGAGATGTTGTCGCTCCATTTCCCTAACAGCAGTTAAAGTTACTTCATTAGACAGGGACACATGAGGCAGGTCATATGACCTGGGAACAGGAGGAATAAAAAAAAGCCCTTCTATGAGGTAGGAGGAGGTGAGCAGACAGGTGAGAAGCTGATGGGAGATCAGAATCCACCAGCCCACAAGATAAAAGCTCAAATTAAGGATTGAAATTGGTCAAAAGACATTGGTTCCCCCCAAACCCAATTCTGACCAGTCATAAAAGAACAGATGGGGAACCTCAGTAAGGTTTACAAGGTCAAATCCCAAGAGCTTCAGTGTTTACTCTCTTTCAGGGACCCCTCCCCCTCTGAGGGGGAAGCTGTTTTTGTCTTCTATCTTTCCTTAACTTAAAATAAACTTACATATTTCTATACCCTTCATTAGTCCTTGGACTTCATTTGTTGAAATCCACTGGACAAGAACCTTATAAGAGATACCCCCATTCACTTTCTCCTGGGACTTTGAACCTTAGGTTGGTAGCACATGTTCTAAATTGATGTTTTGCTTTTCATTTCCATTGGAAGCATAGCACTCTGACAAAAATAGAGAATAGTATTGCTCCCTGTACTTCAGAGCTATTTTTGTTTATGTCTCTTCCCAAGTTTCCCACTGATTCTGTCAGTGCATTATCTTTCCAATGAATTCCTCTTTACTTAAGTTAAAGAATCCTGATTGATAATAGGTCTGAATAAAATAAGTTTTCAATACATTTTTCTTTTGGTACTAGAGATTGAACCCAGGGGCATTCTACCTCTGAGCTCCACTCCAGCACTTTTTTTTTTTTAAACAGGGTCTTACTAGGCTGCTGAGTCTTGCTGCTTTGTTGAGGCTGTCCTTGAACTTGAAATTCTCCTATCTCAATCTCTTGAGTACTGGGATTACAGGCATGCACCACCATGCCTGGCTAATTTTTGATACATTTTTAGTATTTGTATCTCAATTAGTGATTCTTGTGCAATAAATCACCTCTGAACTTAGTGGCTTGAAACAGCAGTTATTTCATTTGGCTTACAGTTAGGCAGGTCTGCAGGTTAGGCTGGGTTTGCTGGATGGTTCTTCTGGTATCATCTGAATTCTATTATATTTAAGTGATGAGATGCAGTTCAGTTGAGCAGTTTTTGTCTTGGAGTTGGCTGGCCATCTAGGAAGGTAGCCTGGGCTTGTTCAAATGCTGGCACTGGGGTCTTAAGAGAATAAAGGAAGTATTTGTGTTGAACTGTGTTCTTCCTTTCCCCAAATTTATATGTGGAAGCCTCAACTCTCAGCACCTTAGAATATGAGTGTATCTGAAGATGGGGGTCTTTAAAGAGATGATTAAGTTAACATGAGGCCATAAGGGTGGTCCTAATCCAATCAGACTGGGGTCCTTATAAGGAGAGGCAATTTGTATACATACAGAAATGCTATGGGCTGAATGCACAGAAGAAAGACAATCTGAGGACATAGCAAGGAGGCCATCTTCAAGCCAAGAAGAGAGAGGCATTAGAAACAATTAATCTGCTGACACCTTGATCTTGGACTTCTAGCCTTCTGTAGTTGAAGGCGCCAGTCCATAATATTTTGTCATGGCAGCCCTAGCAAACTAATATAGGAAGCACATAAGGTTTCTTTTGGCTTGAGGTTGGAGTCAGTACAACATGACTGCAGCTGCATGATACTGATCAAGTTAAGTCACAAGTTCAGCCCAGCTGGGAGGTTAAATTACAAGTGGGTGTGGAGACAGGGAAGAGAATAATTGTGGTCATTTTTGCAAATAATCTGTCATTATAATTAGAATGGCAAGGAAGGATGCAGAGTAGAAATAGATATTAATGCAGAGAATGTTGCTGGGTACTTTAGTCTGTCATTGAAATATTTTATCCAAAGCATATTTCTATTGGATTGAAATGGGTTAGGCTAGCTGATACTCATCTCATGGCCTATAAAGTAAAAATACTCTTGCCTGATCCTAGGAGGTCCTACTCTTTGTAGCATGAATCAAAATTACCTGACAAATTACTGGGATGTGGGAGGAACAAAATTATTTTTTCCTTTCCTTTATATTTTCCTTTCCTTTACAGTTATATCATTAGGTCCTACAAAATAGGATTATCATGTCCATTTCACTTTTTCAGACGAATAATACCAAAGTATTGTCATTAACAGGATGAAGTGGTGGAAGAGGCCAGAGAAGGCTCTTAACTTTATTTTTCATATGCTCCAAACCTTTAGAGTCCATGTCTCATTCCCCTTTGCATCTCTCCATGATCATGGCAGGATTTATACAGAAGGTGTTCACATGTTGAAGAATCAATCCTGGCTTCTACAGAGGAGTCTGTCGTCATCAGTATGTCCTACCTCATGTCCCTGAAAAACTTTTTTTTTTTGTTTTACTTTGGATGATAGAATTAGGCTAAAGTTAGGGATAGACAGATTTTTTTTTTATCTGTGGTGCCCTGCAAAAGTAAATAAATAAATAGACAAATAAATAAATTTCACTGCCTCAACCAATATTCTTGAACTATTTGTCCAACATGTATTTAATGGGAAAATGGATTTCTTACTAATAAAAATTATATGTCTCATTTTTTATTTAATCCTATTTTCCTATTTTAGTTCCCCCAATAAAATTTCATGCCAATGGCATTAGGAAATAGTATTTACTGAGGAATTTTATAGGGGGAAACCAAGAATGTGTTCACATTAAACAGTGCTGTTTCATCAATTGCAAATAAAATTCAGTGATCTCTGCCTTGTCTTCCAAATCTCCATTCCCATCCTCACAGCCACCAGGTTTCTATCCTCTCTCCCCCCATCTATGCTCTGCCTTCTTACTCCTGCCTCACATTTTCTAAACCTTTTCCTGAGATTCTTGATCCCTCTTTACTTTTCTTAGGTAGAGCAATGCAATGCTGTTCACAGTTCTAAAATCATACTTTGATACTCCTACTCACTAGTTAAAACTGCCTAACATCAAAGCTTCTTTTTATCAAAGACAGAAGTTTTGCTTCTATTTACAGATAGAGATTCCTCCAGAGACCAAAATTGCTTTTCTTAGAACACAATGGGACATTAAATCTGACAAATTTACTATGAAGAAATTTCCATAATGAAATTCAAAATAAGCATTTTCTTAGATGGCTTGAATAGGTGTGGGGCCAGTTGACAGTTTCCCATTGTGCAAACAGTTGTTTGATTATAAAAACTCAAGTTAAAGTGATTCCCATGAAACTGTAGCACCCCTTCTAAAGTGGCATGCTGGAAGTATCCAGCTGGTTCAGCCTTTAATACACCCTTCATTATTGCGATGGTGGAATTCACTACATGTTTAGGGAGAACATTGATGGTAGTGATAGGGATTCAAAGGCTTTAGTTTACCACTCCTCCCTCCTGAACACTCAGCCAATCACATTGTTCAACATGTACCTAGCAGAAAAATAGATTCATTGGTTAGCCCAAGTTATTCTGGCACCAAGAGCCATGGCCTGCAAACATCACCAGCTTGTTACTACCATGGTCAATAGCTGCTGCAGAAATAATGTTTGGGGACAAAGTGTTTTCTTTAAGTAATTTCATTTTGCTTACATTCAGAGAAATACAAAAGAACATCAACACAACTTGGTATTTCCATTTTACAAATAGCCCTCAAAAAGACAGCTCTCATGAAATTAGACTATTGTCCACCTTGTATCTTACATGGAAAAAGAATCAGGGCCATCTTGGAAATGGAAATAAAACCTATTCACACAGGGGTAGCTTAGGATGCTGGCAAGAGGGGTGGTTTGAAGGGTGTACTTTAAAACTGGCACTGTATAATTAACCTAGTGCTTCCCATCACATTCTTGTAACTTGGAACTTTAATTA
This sequence comes from Glis glis, assembly GCA_004027185.1. Taxonomy (NCBI): domain Eukaryota; kingdom Metazoa; phylum Chordata; class Mammalia; order Rodentia; family Gliridae; genus Glis; species Glis glis. The sequence continues at coordinate 19,280 of PVJS01037832.1, forward strand.
CTTTATGTTATCAGGGAGGACTCTGAAAATTCAAGAGGTCAATTGCCTTTCAGGTACCTCATCAGATTCATTTGGTCCCAACTGATATTATGCCAGTCACTGCTGTGGGACCAATTCTGTGCAGGATCTTACTAGCTTCATACAGATGTGACTGCCAGCCTTCACCTAAGACTTGCCATTGGGCCCCTCCTTTCCCAGGTTCCTCTGCTGATGCTGCAGAGAAGGAGGAGGGTGGGGGAGAGATGCTCACTGTGGAAAGTGCTTCTGGGTTCACATGTGTATTGGTCAGGGCTCGCTAAAGTAACAGAACTCACAGGATACATACATACACACACACACACACACCCCCCCCACATATATATATATACACACACACACACACACACACACACACACACACATATATATATATATATATATATATAT
>PVJS01037833.1:0-19705 GCA_004027185.1 Glis glis
CCTCCCTTCCTCACTGACTCTATCCCTCCCTCCCCACCCTTCTTTCTTTCTCTTATTATTGCACTATGTTATTCTTAAGGATTCTCCATGACCCACACCTTCCAAAGGCCCCAACTTCACATAAATATTTAGGGATTAGGACTTCAACACAGGAATTTTGCAGGAATGCAAGCATTCATACCACAGAACTCCTAGAGGCTTAATGAAACTAGATGTGGTGGACTTATATAGTGTCCCTTTTGCTAAGATGGAATTGCGTTTTCTCTTGCATAGTTCTCAGTTAAGGTAAGCAAGAGGAATCCTTGTGTGCCAGATTTGGAAGGCAGAAGGCAAGCAGGGACACACACTTTTTTCCCTTTTGAAGGTCATTGCAGGGACCTGGTGGTTGTGAAGACTTGTTGTTACTGATCTCTTGGCTCACCTTGTTGGCACAGGACAGCAGCTGTGCTTGCAGCAGTGCCAGCTCCGGCAGATCTTCCATTGGCTTCTCTACTCCTGACTCAGGTGCATATTTAGCTTCATGAAGAAGCGCAATGGCATCTCCTAAATGTCACTGCCATCACTGAAGATGGCGCTTGTGAGGTCACAGGACTGAAGCAGGTTCTAGCTTATCCTCATGAATTTCAGTCCATTTTTTGCATCTTCTTCTACCTTTAGGCACCAACACCACATGTGGGGAGGGGTGTGTATACCTCTGTATACTGCCAATTGTGTATAGTCAAATCCATATAATATATCTATTATCTATTGTTCCTAGTGATTCAGCCCTTGGAAATTTCAGCATAACACAAACTGACTTGTTTTCAAATAGATTTGGTGATTTTTTAAAATACAGGTTTAAATTCTAGCCTGCTATTATCACATTTCCCCCTTTAAGATTTACACTTACAGTCACAACAAACTTTCTGTACACTCACTAGAGTAGGAAAGAGTCGATCACCTTGCAAGTGTATTAATCTTCAAAAATAGGCTATAAGAGGGCTTAACTGTGAAAACGAAGTCTAGGTTATATGCATATGACTCAGCTTGTGAAGAGGAAAACCGGTCATAGTTTATACCTTCCTGAGAGGAAGCACTTCACACAATGCCAGCAGATTGATCTCAGATCACATCTCCCCTGAACACAGAGGTTTCTACGGAAGACACCTCACATTTTACACAACGAAAAAACTCAGGAATATTTGAGCACTTTGCCCTTGTTCAACAGAGAACAGCAGGGCAAGAAAAATGAGCAGTGCAAAATTACTTTTGAAACAGTTTCTTAATAAAATATTTTGTGACTACTGCTAAGTCCATGAACTCAGCCATGGGCAGCACATTTAAGGAACATAAGGTTAAAATATCTAGTAAACCAGCTGGTGACTTGCCCTCTCTAAACCCAAACTGCAAACTGAACGTGTACTGAGAAAAACACTACTGCTACAAAACAAAACAGAACTGGGAAGGCAACCAGGGCCTAGAAACAGACCCTCTCTTCCCGACGCCTCAGAGTCTCAGCCAGCAGTGCCTCATTCACAGCAAATGTGTCCATAATTAACTTTAATATGCCCACACTTAACCAAAGGCCAGACACCAAGACTTCCAAATATAAACCTAAAATTTCCCCATAAGCCTTTCATTCCCTTTAAAACTGCCTCCCAATATTTGTAATTCACATGTTTAATTTAGCATTTTTATAATTTAGGCCAATTGGTCTCAATCTAATATTGAGAAATACCTACCACCCCAGAGCAAAACAAGAAAGATGAGTAAAATGTAAGAGATTTTCCACAATGATAAATATGTGAAAAATATATTTAACATTATACTCCAAATATTTTATCCTGTGCTCTATTAAATGATGATTTTTTTTCTTCTTAATTCCTTTGCATGACAAACTAAACAGCATTCTTGCATAGATAGCCAAAATTTACTTGGTAATTCTGGTATGACTACTGCCATCTAAGATTTTCACTTAAGCAATGAATAAATTGCTCTGGCTTTGTCCCTATTGTCAATTTTTTAAACCTTCCAGCTGATATTTCAAGACTCATATTAAATATTTACTTTTCTGAAAAAATTTCAGGATTACTGCAGATAAATTTGACCTTCATTCTCTTCCACTATAATACTGCATTTTTTCATTGCTGGAATAGTCACATTATATTGTGATTCTATAGTTTGTGAATTTCTTAAAAGAAAAACACTTTCCTGTTTTATTTTTTTAATTCCCCCACCCCTTTCAAGAGAGGAACTGTTTAAGGAACATTTGTCAAATGCATGAATGAACACTTTTCTATTACTCCTTGCTCTGATAGAACAGAAAAATATATGTCAATTTTGTCAAATGGATCTCCCTAGTGAGGTTAGTATTAGAAGTGCCATGGGAATTTCACTAATCTAACTTTTAATTTCACCATGTTCTGATGAATGTTCTTTGAGGAAAAAGATAATCTATCAGGGATTTCAACTTCGGCATATGGTTAGTGTGTTAAAAATCTAGTTGATTGTAAATCTATTCAGAGACACTTAGTTTTTGAAGTTAAATCACCTATGTAAATCAATGCAGGTGATTGTATACAATTATTTAAGTGTCTACTTTTCAAGCGTAACATATATTCTTGAGTATGGCAATATCACAGCATTCAGTCATTTGTAAAAGAAGACATTTAAGCATATGAAAATGACGTTTCAGTATACTTTCCTTTTTACATATATCTGATACTGCATACAAACATCCCATAAATTAGTCTATAACCTAACTACCCAGTCTGAAGTTAATTGATCTAATATTTGTGTTGTTGCTAAATCATAAAGTGATAAATAATTATAAAAATTATTTTAACCTGCATATTAAGTTTCAAAAAAATTTTATGAAATAGCTTGAATTTCATCCTTTCATCTATGTGAAGATCCTTCAAAAATGTTATTTACTTTAAAGAAAGTTATTTGATGAAAGTTATTTGATGTAGAGCACATGCCAGCAGTTGCATTTAATTTTCATTTTCTTACATTTCTTCATTTTATTGTTTTTTTTATCTTCGTTTTTCCCAGATTCTTATCTAGTCCACTCCAACTAACCTATAATGTAAATAATTTGAAAAAGCCAATAGAAGTGTATTAAAACAGAGGATCTCAATCATAAGCCTTTCAATATATTTCTTGGAGGAAAAGCTATTTTATCAAAAAGATACTATAGAGCAGAAATTAGCACAATTTTCATTACAACAAAAGTGTCTTATCAATTGCCAGACTATCAAGCATTGTTTCTGAAATGGAAGCAGTGTTATAAATATGTAGCCATCTTCTTATATTTTCAAGAAAAAATAAAGGGAAGATATATAATTCTAGTAGTGTGCCTTTATAAACTTCTAATAGCAGGATACAATTTCATCTTTGGGCTTCAATACAGAGGAATAAAGTTGTTGCACCAACATTTCTTGAATTGTGTGTGTGTGTGTGTGTGTGTGTCTTTCTGTGTGATACTAGAGACTGAACTCAGGGGTGTTCTACCTCTGAGCTCTATCCCCAGCCTATTTTATATTTATTTATTTATTTATTTATTTATTTATTTATTTATCTACCTCCGAGCTACAACCCCAGCCCTATTTTATTTTTATTTGGAAACAGAGTCTCACTAGGTTGCTGAGAGTTTCTCCGCTTGCTGAGGCTGTCTTCAAACCTGTGATCCCCCTGTCCCAGCCTCCCAAGTACTGGGATTACAAGTGTGTGCCACCACGTCTGACATTTTATTTTTTATTTTAAAACAAGGTCTCACTTAGTTGCTGAGGGCCTCCTTAAGTTGCTGAGGCTGGCCTCCAACCAGCGATCCTCCTGTCTCAACCTCTCAAGTACTGGGTTTACAGGCGAATGTTATAACACCCAGCTACATTTCTTGAATTCCTAATCTCCTGGCATGTGTTACTTATTTCTCCAGTTTTCATTCTACCTTCAATTTGAAATAAAATAGATAATAAGAAAACAATAAAGTCATGGGAGGGAAAAAAGGCATTTGACTCTGAGAGGTTGAAACCTCCTCCATCATGGTGACAGAAATTAAAACAGCAGATCTGACGTCATTGAAATAAACTAGCATGCCCAAGACCACTGGTCCAATTTAGGAGAAATCATTCCAAATTAGGTCAGACTGCGCCTAAAAAAACAACTTGAAGAACAATATCTTGAGTAAATATCACTTTGATAAAGACATGGAATTTCACAGTAAAAACAGATATTTCTGTTTATTTCTTCTTAAATATCTATGCCTAGTATTGTCAATACTTGAAACACACGAGGGCCCAAAGATTCAGAGAATGATTAAGTACACTGTGAATGTTTTTCATTTCAAATGTGTTGTGTTTAATTATGTTAAATTAGCATTTCTGCCTTACATCCTTAGGAAATAGTTAACAATTATAAAATTATAAATGTTGCCAAACCTTGAGCCCAAACTGTTTCATAAGCTTTTGCATTTCTTCAGCTATATTTCATTATTGTCATTGTTGTTATTATTATTGTTATTATTATTATTGCTATTATTATTATTTTATTATTACAGTGCTGGGGATGGAAACCAGGTTCCCTCCTGCATGCTAGGCAAGTGTTCTACCATTGAGTGACATCCCCAGTCATCAGCTCCATTTCTTTTTTTTTTTTTCTCTGGCACTGGGGATTGAACCCAGGGGCATTCTACCTCCAAGCTACACCCCCAGCCCTATTTTTTATTCTTTATTTTGAAACAGGGTCTCACTAAGTTGTGGAGGACCTCACTAAGTAGCTGAGGCTGGCCGCAAACCCGGATCCTCTGGTCTCATCCTCCCAAGTACTGTGATTACAAGCATGTGCCACCACACCCGGCTCCATTTCTGATATAAGAAATATATTAACTCAGTGGAGATAGCCATTGCTTTATGCATATACAAACACAACATTCAGATTTCTAAATATGTTTTTGTTTTGTTTTTCCTACCTATGTTTTCTTTCTTCTCATCTTAGAGGGTGAGAATGGGGAAATCACATCTAAAAACTCTGTTGGCTCTGGAGAAATTCTGGTATTTATAACATTTAAAAAATTCTCACCTCAGTTTAGATCCAAATAGTCAGATCTGAATCTTTTCTGGGAGGTAAGGGGCAAGTGTTAGTTGTGTCATGAGTCCTGACAGAAGCAGAGTGTGGATATTGTAGAGTCTGCCAAGGTCTCATCACATAGGTGTTAGGTAGGAGAAGTACAAGGACAAGAGAAGATTAGCAAAGCACTCACCTTGGGTGCAAAATTTGAGACCTCAGAAGAACTCATCAAATAAAGTAAATATTTAAAATTCCAAAATTAATGAGCACATCTAAAATGAACAAAATACTGACATCATAAATGAAGAGAGTATCACCATTACTTGTTTTTCTTTTTTGTCTCTGGATCTAACAAAACTTAGAACGACACTGGGGAGGAGGCCGGAGCTTGAATGCATCAATCTGAGCTCAGAACCCAAGCCTGGAACTATTATTTATTTAATTATTTTGGCAACTGAGGATTGAACCCAAAGGCATTTTCTCTACAAGCTGTACCCATAGTCCTTTTATTTTTTATTTTAAAACAGGGTCTCAACTAAGTTGCTGAGAGTAGCCTCAAACTTGCAATCTTCCTGTCTTGGCCTCCTAAGTACTGGGATTACAAGAGTGCACCACCACACCCAGCTTGAAACCATTATTTGTTGACGTTTCTCAGGATACGAAAGACAAAAGAAGAGTCAAATATAACTTAAAGAATGTAAGGCTGATGGTCAAAGTAATAGTAAAACACAGACTTGATTCTGTAGGAGGACAGAGAAAATGATTCCCCTTGAGGAGTTTCATTTAAAAATGGAAATATGTGTACAGTATGGCATCAAAAACAGAGGACATATAAAAATCTTATTTAACTTTAAACTTTTCTTGGTCTTCTTGCCTCTCTTGGCTCTCTTTCATCGGTACCCAAAACCCAATTACTGACCACAAGTAACCTAGAGTTGTTTCCCCTTCATGCAGTGGTACGATTTGCTATAAGAAATACAAGATATAATTAAGAGTGACCTGAATGCTGAGAAACATTTCTTATCTCATGTAACAGAAGTGCCAGAGATATGGCGATTCTAATATCGGATAATCCAGTGCCTCAGCAATATCCTCATTGATCCAATTTTTTTCCACTTTCCCCTTTGCCTTCCTAAATGAGACAGCTCCTGTCTGCATGGCTACAAGATGACTTCAGCAGCTCCAGGCTTTATCTTCCCAAGGAAAAAAGTCCTTGTCCCTGCCCCTCCTGGAATTTGTTCATCGAAAATCCTACTCTAGAACCAGTTGTGGATTCATGTTTTTGTTTGTTTGATTGCATAGAGCAAAACAGATGTGTCTTGCTCTGGAGGCCGAAACATGGGTACAAAGTCTGGCTCCGTCACCTACTGGCTAAGTAAACATGGGCACATGTTTGAAAGTCTCTGTTCTTCAGTTTTCCTATATTTAAAAAAGAAATAACATACCTACATCATTGGGTTGTTGAGAGAAAAAGAGTAATATATGTAAATTTCTTAGACTACTTCTGGTTAGTTATTTTTGTGATGACCTTCACTGGTGTGTATGTATTTTAACTCATGGAAATTCAAGAGGTATGGAAGTTTAATTATCCAAGACCACTATCTTACTTAAATGTGTGTGTGTGTGTGTGTGTGTGTGTGTGTGTATGTGTGTGTATTCAATTTTTAAAGTTGTCCATATGGCTGAAAAGTTAGACTCAAACCAGGAACATTGCCTTCCTGAAAATAGTTTGATTTGACCTTATTAGAGCCAGGAGCCTCTCTCTCTCTCTCTCTCTCTCTCTCGATATGTCTGCTAAGTAGGTAAAGTATGTTAAGTGTAAAGATAACTAAACTGATACCTATTTTATTAGGTTTTATCATGAACTTCTTCAGTTAATACTTAGAAAGAAGGGAAATGAGGAAATATTATCAATCTATTCCAATAATAAAAATTCCACTTGCAGTGTTTTTCCAATAGATATAAAATATTTCAGTGCTAAATATGCCTTTAATGGTGCCAGTACAATCCAGATCCTTACATATAATTCTTTTAAGACTCTCAATTGCAATTATAAAATTGCATTTCATTTCCTAAGGTTTAATCTCACCATTCAGACTATTTTTTGCTCACATGAAACTTCTTGAAATGCAGTAAAATACTGTGCAAAGAGTAAAGACAAATTACCAATGAATCAGAGAGATAGGCTTCCCTGAGACTAGCATTTTATAACTCGGGATCATTTCCACCCATCCCCCAGAAAAGAACATAAAATTAAAAGTTTTCCCAGGAATGCCCTAATATCATTTTTCCTCTCTTTGTGGGATCTTACTTGTCAATAAAAAAACAAGGAATAGTCTTCCCATTTTAACAATGCAAAAAATGAAAAATCAACCATCATCCTGTCCTTCAAATAGTACCCAATCTTCATTATTCACAGTAAGATATCCTCACTGCCTCCAAATTTCTCCCATTTGGTCTTGAATGAATTCCATTAAATCTGCTCTTTGAAGGTCACCAGTGACATCTTCATCATTAAATCCAAAGTTCCACTTTCAGTTTACAACTTACTTTACCTATCAGCAGAGTTTGCCACTTGATCAATATTCTCCTTGAAATGATTTATTTACTTGGTGTCTTGTGCGTTATACTCTCACGATTCTTTCTTTCTTTCTTTCTTTCTTTCTTTCTTTCTTTCTTTCTTTCTTTCTTTTTTTCTTTCTTTCTTTCTTTCTATGTTTTTATTGGTGCATTGTAGTCTCACATCACAATGAGTATCAGTTTGGTGTTAACATACATGCACACAGCTCTTGGTGTCCCTCCCCCCGGCCTCCCTCCTGCCTCTCCCCCCCACATGTAGCACTGAGAATGATGTTGGTATAATCTCATATATACACATTGTTTATGACAGTAATTCCATGGATTCTTTCTTTCTCTCTCTTACTGTCTCTTTCATCTTTCTGTCATGGAATCCATTTCGGGTTTCTCTCCATACCCTTGTTTACCTCTCTGTCCTCCCAATGTTGCTGAGTCCCTTCCCTTGGTGATCTCATTCAGCACTGTGGCTTGAATACCTTCCATTCTTTGTGGGACTCCCAAGTTTCTATCTTCTGGTAGAACTTATCTTTTGTAGACTATATTGAACTGTACAAATGTCTACATCTCCTTTCATATATCCAATAGGCCACATAAGTTTGAGAAGCCAAAAACTCAGCTTTCTTTCTACTCCACCGCTCCCTCCCTCCAAAAGAAAAACTCTTTTTCTCTCCAGTCTTCCCCCATCATAGTAGAAGTCACTTCTATTCTTCCAGTTTCTTACACAAAACGCCTTGACATTATCCTAGGTTTCTCTCTTTTATCTCACAACCACACTGAAATCATATACTATTAATTGTATCTTTAAAATATATTCACAATATGACCACATCTCACAAACACATGATTACCACCTGGTAAAAGTTACTGTCATCTTTCTTCTAACTTATTTCAGTTGGCTCCTTACCATTTCCTTGTTTCCAGCCTGGCATCTTTTTAGTCCTCCATACAGAAAAATAAGTTTCCTAAGTCAAATTACTTCATTCCTCTGCTCAAACTTTCTAGTGATTTCCTATCTTAATCAGAGTAAACACCTGATTTTGGAGTACTTAACCTTTAGATGATATAATACATTGGTATAATTCTGATTTCTTAAACACATCAAAGGTAGAAGATTCTCTGAAAAGCTAAAATAGTTTTTAATATTAAGAAAAACATACCTCTAAAATTTAATTAAGTATTAATGGAAAAACCAGGTGTAATTTATGCCATATTTCTAGGTAGATCATCTCTTTAATCAGATCTTGATGGCTACTCTTGCCTCTTCAGAGCACAATTTTTTTATAACTAAAACAACAACATTTTGGAAATCCCTAATATTTCTATTTGCTTGCATTTTTATTATTTGATCTCTCATCTCACAAACATTTTTGATCTTCTAGGACATAAGAAAAGGAGGATTTATAGGTTTTAGTTTTTTCTAATTCTTTCCATTGAAGTTACTAGAAGTAACAAATGCATTTTTTTTCATTTTAAGCACTGAGATGTTGAACAAAGATAAATCTAACTGAATTTAACTTGAACTATATATACTAACTACATTGACAATCCCAGATTTTTCCCAATATATAAAAATTATAATAAATATACCAATCTTAATTTAGCCATAGCTACTTTAGTCAACATATAGATATTGCTTGTCTGAAAATTTACAGAGCCCTCTTCTCCCTGATACTACTGATTATAATATGGGCCAACAGTGATTTCTTCCATTCCTGAACAACCATTGCTTAGGGTTTATTTGCAATTTGGATAACAAAAATATACTATATTTTGATTCACTCCTAATTTTCTCTGTCCTCAACTCTTATTTAGACTATAAACTTCTCAACTTCTCAATTTCTTTCTCGGTAACTTCATAATATTTGGTACTAGAGTGTCCAAAAACTTGTGTGTTTATTTGAATACACATGCATACTACAGCAAGATATAATTTTGAATTCTAAGCACAAAAAGAAAGAAAGAAAATATAGCCAAGAGAGATTTAAGTTCATGAAATTGACATATTCATTGTGAAAAATCAGACTCTTTGGGAATGATTGTGATTTCTTTTTTGTTTGCTTTTAATTACTTTTAGCAAGTTCTATTGCCAAGATTGGCTCGGATCCCCTAAAACTTGTACATGATGCTGTGGAGGAAACAACAGACTGGATCTATGGCTTCTTTTCTTTGTTGTCTGACATCATCTCATCTGAAGGTGATGAAGAAGATGATGATGGGGATGAGGACATTGATAAAGGTACAGAGTGCATAGAGTTATATCTAACTGCTAGGATCAATATTAGATATGTATTACAGTGGCTTGCTCAGGATTAGCCCAAGGAACATGTGGGTCAGACTAAACCAAAATAATATACTTCTGAGACTCAAAGTATTTTAATAGTCTGGCATATATAGTAGGTTGTCTCTATTTGGTTTTCATATTATAGTTTATCTGCCAATGTGGCAAAGATGTCAAAATTAAATGCTACCATTGCTATAACATTTTAGCAGAAAGAGTCTTATTTTACATGAGTGTAAACCCACAATAGACACATTTATATGTTTCTTTGGTACACAGTTGTAGCTATTTTTCAAGTTTATCTCTAGAAAGATTGAAGTAAAACCCAAAGTATGTATAAATTTTTTATACAAATAGTCATATTCAATCGACCAGCAGAAAGAAGTATTACTGAAAGCACAAATGAAAGAGAAAATTGATTGGACAATATGGAGGTATAGAATGGAAGGACATATTCTAAATGTCACAACAATTATACAACTAACCTATGTGCTCTCTCATATATATTAATGAATGAAAGGAAATAGCCCTCAAATTATACATAAAGTCCCTTTGAATGGGTATGAAAAGAACAAAGCACTGTGATCTGTCTTTTAAATGACATTTTGTTAGAGTCAGCCTTAGTCATCAGATATTACATAATCAGCCCTGGCTAACAGGAAAGCTCTTACTCGTAGAGCCCTTTCCATGGCTTTGTCTGAGTTTATATTTCTTTTGGCCTTGGTAAGAAGTGACTATGAACAAAAGAAAACTGAAATTAATGTGATATATGATCTATAATGTATAATTTGGACCACTGCCACAGTTTTATTGAACTCATAAAAATGAAACTATCTCAAATAAATGTATATAAACAAATTTATACTTAGGAATATGGAAAGCAAAGTGAGAGCTATGATTGTCAAAAATAATAGTTTTTATAAATAATGAACAAAAGAAAATTGGTAAATAGTGCAGCCATATTGTGCATGCAAAAAGTTTTTCTAACTTACTATTTTTTGTCTTGATTTAGGAGAAATAGAGGAGCCTCCCTTAAAAAAAAAAGGTTAGTACTTTTATTGCTATGTCGATTTTCAGTATGACTCAAATATAGTTCACTTATGTTGTTGCCTCAATTTATTTTTAATATGGAGGTTTTATTTAATGATTAGATCAAAACTTCTAGTTAGGAAAAAATAATCAATTCCTTCCAATGAAGCTGATTCCCCTATTTTTAGTTGACTATTTGATGGCTGCTTTCTTCAGTAGATTTGTACAAATGCATCTATACACAGACCAATGTGAGTTGGGATTTCAGGAACGAGGGGAGCATTTTGTAGCGATGGAAATGGCTTACAAGATGTCACCATCCATGATCTTTATTCTCACCGTGGACAGATTTATTGATTTTAATTTTTCTTCTTATTTAAAAGAGTTTTATTGTATTGTTTTGCATTTTAGTAGAGCAATATGGTGCACAATAGCTGAAATACTATGGATGTTAATGATGTTAGAGGCAAAAGCATTTCAGTCAGTAGGTGTCAGGTATCATTCCCAAGGAGTGGAGTCATCTAGAGTACTTGGATATGGTGTAGAAGGATTTCTTGCAGGAATAACTAAGGTATCCAGTGGCTAAGTAGGAATAGTCAGCCTGGATAAAGAGAGTACAGCCATGGAGCAGAAACCTTAGAGAGGCAAAGACTATTGCAGTAGTAGGGAATATGACTGCGAAGGATCATGGCAAGGATATCATCCTGAGGTACATTTGGTATGAAGTAAAACCAGCCAACGCTTGACCAGACTTGATATCATCATGATTAGTAGTTATGCATGCACACATCCAACATGATGTGTTGAGAGAGAACTACTCCAGAAGAGAACATCCCGGCTTGCATTGCCTCTCCTAAGACCAATTGTGGCTTTAAAGAGTTTCTCCTCAGCAGGTGACAATTACCCCACTGCTGAGTGGGTTATTAAGCTGGAAAATTTGAATTTGTAACTTGTGCAACAATAAAGAGCTGAACTAGTAATATTCAGTGTGGCAAAGCCATCCAGAAGTGAATGTGCTTATAAAGCTCTGTGAGAAGGGGGCAGGGGATCCTGACCCACAAATCCAGGATGAGGACTCAAGAACTCAACAGAGAATTGAACTATCAAGAAGAGGTTTTGAGATTCTAGATTAGTCTGTAAGCTTCTAGAATTCAGAAACAGGATCTTTTTTACAACTGATCTCCAATAGACACTGACTAGAACACAGTTAAGTCTTAAGCTAAAGAGTCACTGTCTGGAAATAGTGGCTCATACACATGTTTATTTCAATTGGAAATGGAAGAAAGGATAAAAATGTTTTCTCACTTGTAATTTGAATCCTACAAGAATATTATTATCACAAGTTCAAATTCTCCATAAATTGATATCTACTATTTAATAAAGAATCTCTTTTTTGATTTGGATTTTCCTTCAGAATGATTTGAAAATTAACTTTCATGTAATGATTAGCACAAATTCCAAATCCACAATGTTGTTTAAAGATTTTTTCTTAAATTATTGTCTTGATTTATTAAATTACTAAGAACCTATTAAATAGTTGTTCAGGATACTTTTTAATGCCAATACTCATTATTCAAAACAGTCTAAGGGATATAAGTGTTTCAATGACATGTACACTGATGTCTTCAAGGATTACATATTCAAAATTAGGAGGAGAATTGACTTAAAAACAATTGAGTTTATTTTCTTAATAAAATTGTTTGTAAAATTATATGAAAAAATTGAAATTTAAGTAAATGTCTCATATACTCTACCTTGGGTATGAAAGCTATATAATGATAAACATTAGTTAAAAGTTGACTAAGGGCCGGGCGTGGTGGCGCACGCTTGTAATCCCAGTACTTTGGGAGGTGGAGACCGGAGGATCTGGGTTCGCGGCCAGCCTCAGCTCTCTCTCTCTCTCTCTCTCTCTCTCTCTCCTTAGTGAGGCCCTCCGCAACTTCGTGAGAACCGGTTTCAAAATAAAGTATAAAAAATAGGGCTGGGGGCGTAGCGCAGAGGTAGAACGTCCCCGCGTTCAATCCCCAGTACCGCAAAAAAAAAAGAGAATCTAATAGTTTCAAAGCAAAGTTAAAAAGATATGTCTATTCAGAAAAGGCATCTTAGTAATTTTCTACATTTTTTTCAAAAATAAAGTACTGGCTTATCATAAAACTAATAGGATTTTTTGTATTTCTATATTAATATTTATATTTCAATGACTTCTCAGATTAGGCAAACATGCATAGAAAGTGTAATTCTTTATCAGGGATACAATCCTGTAATTATTATTTTTTTTGCACTAACACTTATAAGTACAATATAATGGATATACTTATCTCCTTTTTACAGCTTATTCTTACTTAAACCTTTATCTGTAATAAGTCTGTATATAAGAATAATCATCACAGCATTTATGTCCTTTCAAATATGTAATTTTAGAAGATAATGATAGTCTCTTAACAAGAAATTATGATTTATAATGCCTTTTCCTGACATCTAGCTTTAAAGTTAAGAAAGAATAATTGCAGTCATTCAGAGCTGTGCACACTCAGTTTTTTGTACAGTAAAAACTTGTCTTCAACTTTAGGGGCATGGTGACCTCATGGGTTATAGATTTATCTCTTGTGTTCAAGGAACACACCAAAAGCCCCCTTGTGTTATCTTTAATTTCTTCGCTTCCTAACTACCCAATATTCAGAACACAGAATGTCCTTAGGATAAACAGAACCTGAATATCAAGTCTGATGCTCCATGAGATTGTATTTGATGCGTGTCAATGGCAGAGGAAGAGACTCCTCCATTTACAGTAAACAAATCCACTCTCCTTATTGTTGTATTTTTAAATTGCCCTAAAGCTCTACAGGTTGAAAAGAGCTGCCCAGTAAATTTGAACTTAGTTCTTTCATTGTGTATTTTTCTTACTTTATTGAAATCCATGATAGCTCTTTGCAGTCAGAGTGGATAAGGAAGAGCCAGGATATTTGAACATCATAAATATTCAAGACTTCGGGATTAGGCCATTCGGAAGGTTGTATCACGTCATTGGTAGTAAGATAGATGGACGGGTTTGTGTGCAGGAGCTTTCTTTGCATCCATCTTTGTTGGCAGCTTCAGTGCTTTACACAAGGCTGAACATTAAGTATCTGGAAAATATGGTACATTGAGAAAAGGAGGGAAATGGAAAGGAGCCCAAACTTGTTAAAATTCATAGCCTCAGAGTATTGGTTACCAGGCAGGTCCTAGTAACATTGTTAAGTGATACATTTATCTTTGGATTTCTCCTCTAAGTAAGTCTAGATCAAAACTCAGCTCCATAACTGCTGCACGTCGTCCTCAGGCTGTGTGCAGAACTCACCGGGTATATCTCCCTCTTTTTCAACATTGATCAATTCTGTAACTACAGGGGGACATCAAGTCCAGAGACAAAAAGAGATGGCATGCAAGTGCATCTCAGAATGAAAAGGGGTGGAGAAAGTCAAGGCAAAGGATCTGATGGATGACCTGGAGAGGCACTTCTCCAGGGGGTTGAAGGTGTCGGTGAATGCTGTGTGTCAGACACAGGGATGTCTTGATTACAATTATTTTAATCACAACAGACCAAAAAGCAATTTAAACTAACTTAATAGAAATGACCCTTTATTGGTTCAAGAGACGGGAAGATACAAAGCAGAATGGGCTTCAACCATAGCTTGATACAGTGTGTGTGTGTGTGTGTGTGTGTGTGTGTGTGTGTGTGTAATTTTATATAGAAAACATCTTCTGCTTCTGCAAGTGGTCAGATTCTGCTCCTAACGCTGCTTTCCGTCCTGTTGAATTTTCTTCAGTCTCAGGCAGGCTCAGGCTTTTCTTTCCTAGTGGCAACTGTGATCACCAGAACTTGGGGCCAAAGTTAGTTTACGCCAGTGCCCCAGGAGAGGAACCTGTGCTCTTTCCCAAGTGTTACTGATAAAAACAACTCAGTTGACTCATTGATCTGGACTGAGTGATATACCCTTATTGGAACCAATCAGCCAGCCAAAGGACTTAGAATGTGCTTTGTCAAGGCTTGGGAAATAGGCTTACGTTGCAAGCAGAGACTCCTGTAGCATGGGAGCCTCACCCCAACTTCCTGTACTGAGATTGGAAAAAGGGGAGTGGCTTCTGAAACTGAATGAATTCTAGCAGGAAAGCCACAAATATCCATATCTATTCTTTGTTTTAAATTCAGAATCTCAGACTACCTCCCACCTCAATTATGAAATAGGAACCTTGGGGATATCAAGACTTAAACACATTGCAGAGGGGGTGGGGGGAAAAGGAAGGAATGGTTGATAATGGTTATGGTTATGGATGATGGTTATATTGGATGATGATAGTTATCTTAGGTGATTCAAATGCTCTAAAGCAGATTGTGGTGATGGTTTTACAGCTCTGTGAACAGCTAGAAACCATTAGATAGTACATTTCCAATGGGCAAATTATATGATATGTAAACTGTATCTCAAAAATTGTTTATTTTTTTTTAAAAATGAGGTATAATATGAAACTTGCAATTACCTTCCCCTCCCCAAATCACTTTTTAAATCTCCACAATCTGTTTCTAAATCGCAACCAGGGTGAGAGCCATCGCAACTCAAAAGAGTAATCTAAAAATAGGGGATTTTGTGCATTGTGAGACCACAAAGGGAAAGAGTTGAGGATAAGAGAATAATTGCCTATTTTGTTTACACATTGTAACTACTATATATAAACTTACTGTAAAGAAAATCCCAAAATATGAATGATAAAATGCAAAATAAGTTAATATTGCTACTGCATAGACCATTGGTATAGCTATTGATAATTAGTGCTGCTCAGATGAACATGCCAAAATTTTAAACATGACTGAAATAAACTCGAATGAACACGATGGGGAGGTATTCGTATTGGTTTTCCTTGGCTGCTAACCTGTTAGGGGTAAATCACTTAGCCTCAGTGGCTTTTGGTTCTCATAGCTGTGTAAAAAAGATGTTGCTTTTATTGATGTCCAGGTCTTTTCCAGCTATAAGATTTTTTCAAGCTATCATTAAATTGTGATGTCATATATTAATAATTTTACCAAGAGTTTCATCTGGACTAGAGCTTTGTAACTCAAAAGTATGGTCCATGGTTGAACACCTTCAGCATCATCTGGGAGCTATTTAGAAATCCTGGCTCCATCTAGACTGACTGTATAAGAATCTGCATGTTAGGAAGATCCCCAAGTGATTCATATGCACATTAAAATTTGAGAAGCATTGATCTAGACCGTAGTTCCCACTTCTGACTGTGGTTCTGAAATTACCTGAGAGCTTATTTAAATCATAGATCCCTTAAAGTTTCCTCACCATGACAGGCTAATTGATTAAGTTTGGACTGCAGCTCAGAAATATGTTTTAAAATCCCCCTAGATGATTCTGATGTACAGCCACATTGATCTTGTCTAGTATATCATCCAATAGGAAGCACACATACTAAACACAGCCAAACCTCATCTCTGTGAACTCCATCAGTGATTATCTAATAAAGGGAATTATTTGTAATCATTTCTACCTGTCTGGTTTATGTCCACATGGGAAATGGTGTCTAATTTTATGATGGAAAATAAAACCCAAAGAAGAAAAATGGATTAACCTGAGATTATAGCGTGTGTGGCAAAAATGAGATTAGGTAGACATCTTAGTATATTGAGTTTGAAAGATTTTGTAGGGGTCATTAGCATGCAATGTTGAGAGTATTATTTTTCCTGAAAAAGTTTAGCTTATCTCACCAAGTAATAAAACATAATAAAATAAAGGTCCAAGCTATTTTACATTTATAGGCTTTAACATCGCTTAAGGATATTCTCCTCAGTATCTACCTATCATTATATCTGGAGTATATGTGCACTTAATCACAAACACTATGTGCTTCCAGGAGGAGAAAATATTCCTCTTTATACTCTTCATTTATTGTGAGTAGTGTACTTTCCTGAAATTATTTTTGTCAATGTAACAGAAAAAGTATCAGAAAATATAGATGCCTACACATAATTTGGTGCATTTACCTAAAATATTGAGAGTTCAGTAAAGTACTTTCCCTTAGCATTATTTAATTAGCCACTAAACAGATAACTACATTTGCTCATTTATCATAATTAATCTTTTGTACTAACAACAATTGGCAACATCTTACAAATAGCAATTCTATGTTCAAATGAATAAATAATTTAATTTTTAATTTCAAAATGAGGAAAATTATAAGAAAGCCTTTTTATATTATCTGGTTCTTGTGAGATATCTAGAGAAAACAATGATAAAAAGCATTCTTTGAATTCACAATGCTCATAAAAATTTAATAAACTGGGTTGTCATCTTGTATCAGGATAGTTGCCTTGGTTACAGAGATTATCCTTTTAACTTCTTGAGTCTGTCATTTAAAAATTCTGAATTGATAACATTTTGAATTTATTAACAGTGTATCATATTGATAGAGAATAAATGCATGCTTTAAACTGACCCTCTAAGTATTAAGACAAAATTATAAAGTACTAAACAGTAAGCATTGTTATGAGTATAAGTAGATACAAATTATTTTTATAAACAAAAATACATGTACTATAACAAAATAACTCCTAACTAACTATAAAATAGGCTCATTCTTAGGAATCATTTAGCACAGTTTATTTTCACTGATTCTGGTCCCATTTGTTGCTGCTGCTAGCATTGACCTTCTGGTTTCTGTTCCCATAAACTCTCCTCCCAGGCTCCATGTGGAAGTCAGGCTCAGAGAATCTTGGGAAAATGTATTGGCCCAATCATTACCATTGGCACCGTGGTAGATACAGAGCTTAGATAAACATGTGTTCACAAAATTAAACGATCAACGAAGTGATTTTTCACTTCCTATTTTGGAGATGTTTTAGAGATTCCTCGTACCTGATTAATTATATGTTTCTGTGGGACATGTAGCACACACCATGAGAATCAGAACATTCCCCTATTGCACCTGAAAATTCCAACTTGGGCCATCAAGAAGTTCACTAAAATCTCTTCTGGTATTTGCTGTTGTTCAGCATAAATATGTTTATTTACCAACTTCTCAAATTTTATCATTTCTTCATATAAAATACCACAAATAAATAAATTATTAGATAAAACAAAATGCCAAAATAACTGTAATACCCCAATCACTAATAGGAAATGCTAGAGAAATCTCACAGTACCAAACCCAGAGAGCAAACAAATAAAAATGTGGGGCCCTTCCTTTAAGCTAGGAGAAGTAGTACATTTTATTTTTAAATCTTGTCTCTGATTTTTTTTTCTGTTGAAATGAGCATAATATTTGATTGTCAATATTTTATAACAGGTATAATATACTCTTTTATAGTTTACTTATTTTTGTATAAGTACATGAATAGGTTTTGAAATGAATAATTTCAAAATAGGGCGATATATATAAAAATATGTTTACTGTCCTTAATTAATTAACTTTTCAGTGTTCCAGAAAAACAATATTAAAATCTCCATAGGAATTGAGGGAGGAAGAAGGGGAAGGGAAAAAGGAGACTTGATGAAGGAAACAGTTCAAATAATGCTATGCCCACATATAAAGGTACTACTACCAACCTCATGAATATGTATGGGAGAGAAAAAGGGGGAGCAAGGTGGAATGTGGAAGGAAACATATCAAGACCTGTGTGCACATATGTTTGTATCACTTCAAACCACACACACAAAAAAATAACTATAAAAAAATTTAAAGAGCACATTCTACTTAACTCAGCAACTCCCCTTGTAGGAATTTTCCCCATAGAAACACTTGACAGAAGAAGCTAAATATATATTGTGCAGAGATGGCATGCTGCTATTATTTGTAATAGTAAAAACTAGATGAAACTTAAATGCCCACAAGACAGGATTAAATAAACTACAGTGCGGCTGGGCGTGGTGGCGCATGCTTGTAATCCCAGTACTTTAGGAGACGGAGACCGGAGGATCCAGGTTCGCGGCCAGCCTCAGCTCTCTCTCTCTCTCTCTCTCTCTCTCTCTACTTAGTGAGGCCCTCTGCAACTTCGTGAGACCCGGTTTCAAAATAAAGTATAAAAAATAGGGCCGGGGGTGTAGCACAGAGGTAGAACGCCCCTGGGTTCAATCCCCAGTACCACAAAAAAAAAAAACTACAGAGGTTCTATAAAATGGAATATTATATAGCCATTCAGAAGAATCAATACATATATATATATATATATATATATATATATATGTGTGTGTGTTGACATGAAAAGTAAACTGTTTTAAATGGAAAAACTAAGATAAAATACAGTATTAATGTAAGGGAAGATTTTTTATTTTATTTTATTTTTTTTGCAGTACCGGGGATTGAACCCAGGGGCATTCTACCTCCGAGCTACACCCCAGCCCTATTTTTTTTTTGTGGTACCGGGGATTGAACGCAGGGGCGTTCTACCTCCGCGCTACGCCCCCGGCCCTATTTTTTTTATACTTTATTTTGAAACCGGGTCTCATGAAGTTGCAGAGGGCCTCACTAAGGAGAGAGAGAGAGAGAGAGAGACAGGGAGAGAGAGTGAGAGCTGAGGCTGGCCGCGAACCCGGATCCTCCGGTCTCCGCCTCCCAAAGTACTGGGATTACAAGCGTGCGCCACCACGCCCGGCCCTATTTTTTATTCTTTATTTTGAAACAGGGTCTCACTAAGTTGCAGGGGCCTCACTAAGTAGCTGAGGCTGGCTGCGAACCCGGATCCTCCAGTCTCAGCCTCCCAAGTACTGGGATTACAAGCGTGCACCACCAAGCCTG
>PVJS01037834.1:0-12147 GCA_004027185.1 Glis glis
GCCTTTTTTTTTTTTTTTTGTGGTACTGGGAATTGAACCCAGGAACATTCTACCTCCAAGCTACACCCTCAGCCCTTTTTTAAAATTTTTATTTTGAAACAGGGTCTTGCTAGGTTGATGAGAGTCTCACTACTTGCTGAGGCTGGTCGCGAACCTGCAATCCTCCTGTCTCAGCCTCCTAAGTACTGGGATTACAAGTGTGTGCTACCATGCCTGGCCCTTTTTAAAACAGGACCTCATTAAATTGCTGAGGCTAGCCTCAAACTTACAATCCTCCGGTCTCAGCCTCCTAAATACTGGGATTACAGTATTAACGATTAAAGGTATGCCCAACTTTTTTATTTTTTGTGGTTCTGGAGATTGAACCCAGGGATGTTCTATCTCTGAGCTACACCCCAGCCTTATTTTATTTTTCATATTGAAACCGAGTCTAAGTTGCTGAGGGTCTCCCAAGTTGTTGAGGCTGGCCTCGAGCCTGTGATCCTATCTCAGCCTCCAGCTTTTTAATTTTTTAAATTTTTTTTTTTTTTTGGTGGTACTGGTGATTGAACCCAGGGGTATTCTACCTCTAAATGACACTACCAGCCCTGTTTTTATTTTGAAGCAGGGTCTCATTAGGTTGATGAGAGTGTCCTTACTTGCTGAGGCTGTCCTTGAACCTGTGATCCTCCTGTCTCAGTCTCCTGAGTACTGGGATTAGAAGCATGCGCCACCATGTCCAGCTTAGCTTTTTTATTTTGAGACAGGGTCTCAGGCTGGCCTCAAACTTGCGATCCTTCTGCCTCAGCCTTTTGAGTTGCTGGGATTACAATATGTGCCACTGGGCCCAGCTTCTACTTTTCTGAAATTTAAGATGCCTCCCTCCATTCATTCAACAGAGATTTAACAACACCTGCTGTGCATCAGGCCCTGGTTGCTGATCTCATGATGCGTACGGTCCAATGAGGGAGGAAGACACAAGCCACCTAACCACAAACACATTTACACACCAACTATGCTGGGAAGGAGGGGTCCAGGAATACATGGCATGACAGCACCAGACAGGCAGGAACAAGGACGCATCCCTCAGAGTGGCCTGAGAGGTTGGGAATTCCCGGGCAGGACAAACAGCCTGTGCAAAGGCTCTGAGGAAGGGGACAATGTCTAAAGCTGAAGGGACCAAAATGCCAAAGTTAATGTGGCCAGTCCATGGACAGTCAGAGGGACCAATGAGAGCAGTTGAGTCTGGAGAGGCGGGCAAGATTCAGCTCTGGCCTGCAGGTTCTGTAAACTAATGTGTTTCACCTTTATCCAAGGAGCAGGTTCTTAAATCAAGTTGTAAACCATTCTGCTTCAGTTCCCTGGGCCACAAAAGAAAACACCAGTGCCAACCATGTGAGGATACCCAGGAGTGACTCTCCATTCAAATCAAAAGGTAATTAGTCCTTCTGCACTCAAGGAACCAGAAAGATTACAGAGACTTACCAAACACGTTTCTGCACTAGTCTAATGGGGCGAGGAGTAAGGCTTTCCAAACCCAACAGGCGAAGCACCTAGACAGGTGCAAAGAGCTATGGGCACTTACGGAGCAGTAGGAAACAGGAGGTACTTCTGAGCTGGGTCTTAAAAGAAGAGCAATAGCTTGAGACGGGCCAGGTGCAGGTGGCTTTCAGAAGACCGTGGGTACTGTGGGATGTGTTTTTTTTTCCCCTTAAGCAGAGAATATGGTAGATAAAAGTGCAAAAGGTTGCGGCTTCTTTACCACGCGTGCGCAAGTTCAAGTACAGCAGTACTTAGTTTAGCGGACAAGGGTGCCTTCCTGAGGACTTGGGGCCCCGGGGGGGCTACAAAAGCCACAGCCGCTGTGGAAAGAAGTGTGGGTGGGAAGGGGGTCGCCCGTGCCTGGCTGAGGGCACAGGGATGCTGGTGAGCGCCGGCAGCGTGGGCGGGGCCGGGGCTCACTTCCTCACTTTCGGGGTGCAGAACATCCCGGCGGGGACCCGGCCCAGTCGCTGCTGGCTGGTCCCGGTCCCTATGGTCCCACACCTCACTGCCGACCTCCCTCTGTCACACACCCAAAGCATCTTCTGGGTGGGACAGTTTCTCAACAGAACCAAGGAACAAAAACCTCAGGAGGAGGGCTGGGGCTGATCCTGCCGCCGCCGTCCCCTCCGGTAGGCGCAGACCCCCGGAGGTCCCTCTCCGGCTCATCCTCCCGCCACGAGCTGAGGCGGGGTCCGTCACCACCCGCCCCGGCGACCGGAGGCGATCCCGGCGAAAGCACGCCTCCCCGAGGCAGCCGGGGCCTCTCCTCCTGCCACAGGACGGGCTTTACCATGGTCATGTCTTTCCCAGAGGAGCAGGTGAACGCGACGTCGGTTCCCAGTCCCGAAACGCCGAGGGAAGCCCACGTTCTCCGCACACCAGGCCCTCTGCAGCCCCCTCGCCCGCGAACCGCCACCAACCCGGCCTCGGCGGCGCCCCGAGTCGGCGCGCGGCGGTGCACAGGGCCAGGGGCGGCCGGGCGGGCTCACGGGACCGCCAGCCGCCGAGCCCCGAGCAGCCCGCGCGAGCCCCTGTCCGCCCCGCGCCGGGTCCGCGCACGCGCGCCACGAGGCCACTGGGGGCGCGCGCGGGCTGGCGGGAGGGGGCGGGGCTCCAGCGCACAAACGCCGCCGGCGCGCGCCGCGGGGCGGGGCGGGGCGGGGCGGGGCGGGGCGGGGCGGGGCCGCGCAGCGTTTACCTGTTGCCAGGGCAACGGGCCCGGGCGCGCGGCAGGTGCCAGGAGCCCCGCAGGCCCGGGACTCGCTCTGGCTCCCGCCCACCCTGTAGCGTCCACTTTGCCTGGCTGGCCGCGCCGCGCTGGCTGGGCCATCACCTCGCGCGATGGCGACGGCGGCTGCGAATGTCCGGGACCCCAGCTCGGCGTTGGGACGTCGGGGTTTGGGCGGCGGGACAGGGCGGGACACCGCGCAGGGGCGGGTCGCGGGCGGTGCTCGGGCGAGGGCGGTACTTGATGGCTTGGACGTGGGCCCGCGGGGGTGTGAGAGCAAGCTCCGCCACTCTCTCGGCTGACCTTGGAGGAAACATCGGAGGCTCCAAAACCTCTTTTGGAAAATGACAGTAGGGGTCGGAGTGACACTTACGTGGAGAAAATGCTTGTTGAAGAGTCTGGTACAGGCCCCATGATTGTAAAGGGGAGTTCTTGTGCCCTGGGTGGGATTAGGCAAAAAAGAATAGGTACAGCGCCAATTTTGTGAGTTTGTTTCTCCCTCCCCGTAGGGGAAGGCAACAGTTTGGGGGCACAACTCTCATTCCTTCCTATGATTCTTGTTATTCCTGTGTGTATGTGTGTGTGGGGTACTGGGGATTTAACCCAGGGGCATTCTACCTCCGAGCTACACCCCCAGCCCTATTTTAGTTTTATTTTGAAACAGAGTCCCACCGGGAGTGGTAGCCCACACCTGTAATCCCAGTACTTGGGAGGCTGAGACAGGAGGATCACGGGTTCGAGCACAGCCTCAGCAAGTAGTGAGACTCTCATCAACCTAGCAAGACCCTATTTCCAAATAAAAAATAAAATCGGGCTGGGGGTGTAGCTCCAAGGTAGAATGCTTCTGGGTTCAATCCCCAGTATCACACGCACACAAAAGAAAAAGAAACAGAGTCTTGCTAGGTTGATGAGAGTCTCACTAGTTCACTACTTGCTGAGGCTGGCTTCAAACTTGTGATCCTTCTATCTCAGCTTCCCAAGTACCGGGATTACAAGCGTGTGGCACCATGCCTAGCTATCTGTCATTCATTTTTACTCAATAAGCAGTAGTGAGTACCTGTCCTATGCCAGACACCCTTCTAGGCCCTGGGAATTCAGCCCCAAATGAGGCAAAGTTCTTGTTTAAGGGGTTGGGGGGCAAAATGGAGGGCACAGCAGAAATTAAGTGCTACATGCTTTGGGTGGATTGCATTCCGTGCATTACATTGATGTGACGACTGGTGTTCTTTTAATTTTATTTTTTTGCCATGCTGGAGATGAAACCCAGGGCCTTCCACTTATTAGGCAAGTGATCCACCACTGAGCCACCCCCAGCCCCTGGGCGTTGTTTTTAGACTGGTAATTGCGGAAGGCTGTTCTAAGGAGGTAAAGTAGAAACAGATCAGGGTGACAGGGAGCAGTCAGCTCTGCCAAAATCAAGGGACAGACAGGCCATGTAAGACCCAGGGCAGGAGGCGGAGCCAGGGTCAGGAAGGAGCGGGTGGAGTCCTGAAGGGATCTGCAAGCAAGGATAAGGTGTTTTTTCTAGCAGCATTCTCTTCATTAACTGGCTTTCACAGGACAGTATTTATTTATTTTATTTTATTTTATTTTGCGGTACCGGGGATTGAACCCAGGGGCGTTCTACCTCCGTGCTACACCCCCAGCCCTATTTTTTATACTTTATTTTGAAACCGGGTCTCACGAAGTTGAGGAGGGCCTCACTAAGTAGAGAGAGGTAGAGAGAGAGAGAGAGAGAGAGAGAGCTGAGGCTGGCCGCGAACC
The DNA here is from genome assembly GCA_004027185.1 of Glis glis. NCBI lineage: Eukaryota > Metazoa > Chordata > Mammalia > Rodentia > Gliridae > Glis > Glis glis. The sequence continues at coordinate 4,517 of PVJS01037834.1, forward strand.
CGGATCCTCTGGTCTCCGCCTCCCAAAGTACTGGGATTACAAGCGTGCGCCACCACGCCTGGCCCAAACAGGACAGAATTTATGTTCCAAATTCTCATACCCACTTCCAGCTACTTTCTGTCTGGCAGTTTGTTCATGAATTCATATACCCTTGATATGGCAAATTCTCCCTGTTTTCTCCTGTGCGTGGCCCCTCTGTTAGCCCTGGGCGGGCCTGCCCTCCCTGCTGACACTTCTTTGGGCCATCTCAACTTTCCCAGGTTAATCCCTATTGGGATTACTCACTAGTCTGTTAAAGTCCTGCTTTTCCTGAGTTCCAGAGCCCTGCTGCACATTTTTAAATTCAGCTGTCTTGAAAGTAGACCTGTGGTTGGGTGGTGTCAGGAGGGGGTTTTGACTCTGTAAAGGGCTAAGAAGAAAAGTTTTGCTGCACTCTGTCTCTGTGATTTGTTGTGCTGTTGCCCCTCCGCCCACACTTATGTGGTCCCCTTTACCTGGAATGCCCTCTCCTGCCCACCTATCAGAAGCCTATTCAACTATTGCTGGATGCTTGTTAATCACTTTGTGCCCATTAAACTTGGCCTAGGCATCTGGTACTGCATTTATCTGTACATAGTTAGATTCTATCCAACTCCCACCAGGCCCCACCCCTGAAAGGACCCAATACCTCTTTTTTTTGTGGTATGGGGGATTGAACCCAGGGGGCGTTCTACCTCTGAGCTACACCCCCAGCCCTATTTCTTATTATTTATTTTGAAAAAGGGTCACACTAGGCACTAAGCTTCCCACACGTGAACTTTTGGGGGACACAAACCATATCTAAACCATAGCATCATACTCCTTGCTCAGCCGACCTCACCTAGTCATCACATGCCTGTCTGTCTCTTGCTGTACTCTAAGTGGGAACTGATCTCAAAGTCCAGTCCTTAGCCCTCTGTCCTCCTTCAGTGACCCTCACATGGTGGCATGTCTAGTGACATTAGTGACTACCTCTCTGAAGATGGCACAATCTCTATGGTGAAGAATGGCCTCCATCTGAGCTCGGTCCTCAGTCCCCATCATTCCCTGTACATAGGGCATTTCCCCCTCACTCCCCCTCCCCACCTCCCAGTCTCCACCGGGGGTCCCACTGCCCTCCCGGTCTCCCGCCCTTCATCCTCTCTGACCTATCTCCATCTATCTCGGTGGATGAGTCTATCACCCAGGCCTGGGAGACCTTTGGAAATTCTCATGTATCCTTCTCATCGACATCCTCATCACGTTAGACCCAGATTTCATCCTTTCAGCCCTGCAAATAGTAGTCAGCGTTAAGGGAACACCATGTCAGGCAGCTTGCTGAGCGCTTTGCACACGCCATGGCGTTACGCTTCACCACCACCGGTGCACTAGTCTGTTCTGTTCTCCAACATGCCCTTGAGGTCAGAGAGTAACGTGCTCAAGTTTACTCTGTCCAGCCCGTGCTGTTAACTCTTAAAGTTATCCAGGGAGGTGCCCTGAACTTAAAGCCAGAAGATGTGGGTTCATGTCATGGCTTCATTACTTATTAGTTGTGCAATTTGGGGCAATTCTCTGAGCTTTGCTTTTTTTCCCTGTGGTTTGCTGTGAAGGTGATGTGACAGAATGAAAGTCAAAGTGCGTTGTGAATTTCAAGTCTTTTTAGTAACCTTACTTTAAGCATAAGAAAGCAGGTTTGCCAGTGGACAGACAAGACATAAAATGGTCTAGTGATAGCTGGGACTGGTGGCACACGCTTGTAATCCCAGTACGTGGGAGGCCGAGACAGGAGGATTGCAGGTTTGTGGCCCAGCCTCAGCAACTTAGTGAGACCTTGTTTCAAAATCAGAAATAAGATAGGGCTGGAGTTGTAGCTCAGAGGTAGAATGCCCCCTGGGTTCAATCCCCAGTAACACACACACACACACACACACACCTAGTGATGTGACTGGAACAATTTCAGTAGCACGACTATTGACCAAATGGACCATCGGAGTTTGGGCTGGAGAAGGCATTAGCATTGATCTACAGGTGGTAAGAAGGCTGCTGAGATGTGTGGCTGAAAGGCAGATCTTGTGAAAACATATGTCGCAGGTTACTGCTAGAATCAAAAGATGACATCATTGACATGGCGACATGCATTTTTCTCAGATGACAGTCCATGTAAGAACCACTTGGGGCTGGGGCTCAGTGGTAGAGCTTTTGCCTGACATGTGTGAGGCCCCGGGTTCAATCCACAGCACCACGGGGGAAAAAAATCACTATTTAGGATTTAAGTTACATCTGCTTATTCCACGGGAACTGAACAACTCCTCCTGTGTAAACTGAAAGAAGATAAGTTTAGATAACTATTCAACCTCACTTCAGAATAGCACTCGTTAATTTGATCTATTTATGAATACACATCCTTATGTCTTCTTTATAAATAGTAAAGCTAACTGTGCTGTTCTTACAAAACATTACCCAAATTGAAGCACATATTCTTAGACTATCCAAATTTAGAATATTCTATCATCTTTCTTGGAAGTTACACTTCAAAATTCCTATTTCCTCCTCTCTACTCTGGCCGGTCCTCCCTCCCTCCCTCCCTTCCTCCCTCTCCCCCCTTAGTTAACACTGCATTCACTTTACACATAAGCCCCACTCTTTATGGCCCTGATATTGAAAAAGCCAGGGGGAAAAATGTTCTTTGTAGGTATTTTCCTCTGTTCAGCCACTAGGGTCCCAGCAGTTAGAACCTTGGGGTGCAGTAAAATCAGCTCAGGCCAACCTGAGAGAGGAATTATCAAGAGCAGGGTTTGCAAACTCTGAAGGGACAGAGAGTAAATACTTTAGGATTCGGGGCCTTATGTCCCCTTTTGCAACCACTAAACCTGGTTGATGTAGTACAAAAGGAGTTACGGACCACGCGCAAACACAGGAGCGTGGCTGGGCTCCAGTGAAACCATTAGGGAACTGCAAGTTGGATTGCATAGGGGTTTTATGTATCAGAACATATTTTTCTTCTTTGGATTTCTTCTCATCATTTAAAAATGTAAAAGCCATTCCTAGGTCATGGGCTGTATAAAATAAGTGGTAGAGAGGAGGATCACCGGTTCGTGGCCAGCCTCAGCTACTTAGTGAGGCCCTCTGCAATTTAGTGAGACCCTGTTTCAAAATAAAGAATGAAAAATAGGGCTGAGGGTGTAGCTCGGAGAATACCCCTAGGTTCAATCCCCAGTACTGCAAAAAAAAAAAAAAAAGATAAATAAATAAGCCGGGTGTGGTGCTCATGCTTGTAATCCCAGTACTTAGGAGGGTGAGACAGGAGGATCCGGGTTCGCGGCCAGCCTCAGCTACTTAGTGAGACCCTGTTTCAAAATAAAGAATAAAAAATAGGACTGGAGGTGTAGCTTGGAGGTAGAATGCCCCTGGATTCAATTCCCAGTACCACACACACACACACACAAAAAAAAAATAATAAGAAGAAGAATAAAAAATAGAGCTGGGGGTGTAGTTCAGAGGTAGAATGCCCTTGGGTTCAATCCCCAGTACTACAAAAATAAATTTAAAAATTAATTAATTAATCACACAAGTGGTAGGCCAGAGTTGGCCCATGAGCTATCATTTATGGAACTCTGATCTGGAGAATTGAGGTGATATTTGTTGTTCCTGTCGGAAGATTCTTTGAGAGGAAGTGAGATGAGAAATACTAATGCAATTATTGATCTCTCATGTTTAGCAAGCATTATTCTAAGCACATTGTACATGTTAATCCCTTTAATCCTCATAACCACAGAAGGTAAGGAGTAGTGTGTGGGTTGGATTTGGGATGCTGTGAAAAATCCCTGAGAGAATCCACCTGAGGAGGTTTCAGCCCGCGGTTGGTTAGTCCTGGTGCTTTGAGCCCGTGGCTGGAGGGTGTGGCAGAGGACACTTCTCACCTCGTGGTGGCCAGGAAGCAAAGAGAGGAAGAGGAGGATTGGGGGTGTAGCTTAGTGGCAGAGCACTTGCCCTGGGTGGGGGAGAGAGGAAAAAGGAGGAGAAGGAGAAGGAGAAAGGGAGGGATGGGGGGAGGAAGTAGGAGAAGGAAGAAGGAAGGAGAACCAGCACCCCCTCAAGGGCACACCCCAGTGAGCTCACTTCCTTCCACTAGGCCCCACCTGCCAATAGTGCCACAGGCTGGGGACCAAGCTTTCAACACAGGGCCTTTGGGGGACATTCAAGATCCAAACTGTAGCAAGAAGTAGTATCCCCGTTTTACAGATGGGTAATTGGGGGTTCAGAGAGATTAATTTGTTACACATCACACAGCTAATAGAGGTGGAGCATGATTATAGCCCACCAGGTTGGGTCTAGTATTCTATTTACGCCATTATGCTGTACTGCCTTTCTGGGTAAAATATCTTGCGACAAAGATGTATTTTCACAGGCATCCACACGGAGGATCTTCGTCCTGCCAGCTCCATTAAGCATTTGAACAAAAAGTTACAGAATGTTCAAAGAAATGCTTCCATTTAGAAGCAAGGGGACAGATGGCACTGTCTTATTTAGCGAGGAAGTCACTGTCACTGAAGGTGTTTGAGCAGAGGTGGGATGACTTTTGTACTCTTGCAGTTCCTTAGAAAGACTGGTTATTTTCTACAGAATAAAAAATTTAAATTCTTGCTTTCTGGAATTTAAGTTTGGCTGATTATTAAAGAGGCAAACAGCCTGAACACCTCCCTGTAGCACACTCAGGCAAGGGCTCATCTGAAGATCCAGAACTGCTGGGAGGAATTTCATCTGACCTTTTTGCTTTGACCTATTGCCATGGCAACTGAGTGGCTCTCTCATAACCTCTCCCCCACCACAACGCACACACACACACACACACACCGTTCTTTCCATCTATACCCTTCTGAACTGAAATAGCATTGGGGAATATTTAATTGGTAAATAATTAATTTAAAAATTTTAATGATTATACTAATACTTTATAGTCATGGAGGAGAATATTAATATGGAGAGATCTCTAAGATGAATGATAAAAGCAAGTATAGAACAGAGCACACTGTGTTCCCAGTTGTATAAAGAAATGTTGGTAGGGAGGAGATGAGTATTATGGGAATTTCCTGAAAGGATTAAAATACATTGATGGTGACTACTTCTGGGGAGTGAGATAGGGGTCTAGGTAGGAGATTACACTTTTCATTGGTATTCTCTAAGTTTTTTATGTGTATCTTTTTTTTTTTTTTGGTACTGGGGATTAAACCCAGGGGAGTTCTACCTCCAAGCTACACCCCCAGCCCTATTTTTTATTCTTCATTTTGAAACAGGGTCTCACTAAGTTGCGGAGGACCTCACTAAGTAGCTGAGGCTGGCCATGAACCTGTGATCCTCTTGTCTCAGCCTCTCAAGTATTGGGATTACAAGTGTGCACCACCACGCCCGGCCTTTTTGTTTATTTTGAAACACGATCTCACTAGGTTGATGAAAGTCTCATTACTTGCTGAGGCTGGCCTCAAACCTGCAATCCTCCCATCGCAGCCTCCCAAGTACTGGGATTACAGGTGCGTGCCACCACACCTGGCTACTCAAATCCTTTTCAACTTAAGAACTTTCGTCTCAGTCTATTTGGCTGCTATTAACAAAATACCATAAGCTGCATAGTTCATAAACAACAGAAATATATATTCTCACAGTTTTGGAGGCTGGGAAGACCAAGGTAGGTTTGGTACCCGGTGAGGATCTGCTTTCTGACTTGTAGATGGTGCCTTCTTGTGGGGGTATCCCCCCTCCCACACCTATGACCTAAGAGTCTCCCACTAGGCCCCACCTCCTGAAGGTTCCACCAGCTCCCAATAGTGCCACCCTGTGGACCAAACCTTTAACACATGGACCTTTGAGGGACACTCAAACCATAGCAGGCTGTAAGGACAACTCATGTGTTTTCTGAAAATCATCTATTGGGTTCTACTCATACTCATATTTCCAACAGCAGTTGCATTCTACTATACTACTTTTCCAATATAGACAGAGCTTTGATCTTCCTTTAATCTATCCTAGAGATCACACATTTCCTTATATTGTTAAATTGCCCCATAAATGGTCCATGTTGAGTGGTGAGATTATAAGGGAGGTAAATTATCCTCTTCACTCTATTTGTGTATGTGGGGGGGGTACTGGGGATTGAACCCAGAAAGGTTCTACCACTGAGCTACACCTCTAGCCCTTTTTTATTTATTTTTTATAGTACTGGGGATTGAACCCAGGGGCATTCTACCTCCGGGCTACACCCCCAGCCCTATTTTTTATTCTTTATTTTGAAACAGGGTCTCACTAAGTTGCGGAAGGCCTCACTGAGTAGCTGAGGCTGGGCGTGAACCCGGATCCTCCAGTCTCAGCCTCCCAAGTACTGGGATTACAAGCGTGTGCCATCACGCCTGGCTTTTTTATTTTTTATATTGAAACACAATCTTACTAAATTACAGTAAGCGCTTGGCTTGAATCTGCAATCCTCCTGTCTCAACTTCCTAAGTACTGGGTTATAGGTGTGGCCACTGCATGCTGCTTCTTTTTGTTGTTGTTTGCAGTTCTGAGGATCAAACTCAGGGTCTTGCACATACCAGACATGCACTCTACAACTGAGCTACTCTTGCAGCCCTTTTATTCTTTTTTGTGGGGCTGGGGATTGAACCCAGGGGGCATTCTACCTCTGAGTTACACCTCCAGCCCTATTTTATTTTGAAACAGTGTCTCACTAAGTTGCAGAGGACATCACTAAGTTGCTGAGGCTGGCCTTGAACCTGAGATCCTCCTGTCTTAGCCTCCCAAGTACTGGGGTTACAAGCGTGCGCCACCACACCAGCTTATTCTTTTTTTGGGTTGGGAAAAATGGGAAAGCAGATAGAGGCTCAGAAGCAAGCAAAGGTTATATTTAATGTATAGATAATCATGCTGTAGACATTTTTACTCTAAAATGTATTTTACGTTTCTCACATAAAGTATGTTTTAAAATACGTATTAAGTCAGGCATTGTGGTGCATGCTTGTAATCCCGGTACTTGGGAGGCTGAGACAGGAGGATTGCAGATTCACAGCCAGCCTCAGCAACTTAGTGAGACCCTGTTTCAAAATAAAAAATAAAATAGGGTTGGTTGTGTAGCTCAGAGGTAGAATGCCCCTGGGTTCAATGCTGAGTACAAAAAAAAAAAAAAAGAATACCACTAGCTGCTATAGAGCCTGCTGAGTGTTTCACAAATGTTGATTATAGCTACATTCTATAATTTGTAAAATATCATTTTATTACAGAAAACATTTTCTTATCATACTATTATAGAAAAGTCTGGCCTGGAACCCTAGTATAGGTAGAGCAGATGTTCATTTGCTGTGCCCAGTGTTTCTGAAATCATGGTAAGACTCTCTTTGCCCTTGCAAACCACTCAGAACACACACTTGGCATCTCGCTTCCCAGAGTGCTCAAAGAGTGAGAGGCTCAGTTCATTCTTAACCAGCCTAGATGTTAAGGTTGTATTTTAGCTCTTCAATTTTGGCATCAATAAAATCAAGGTTTGATTACTATATGAACCAGCATCATTTTTGTTTCAGAATCATAGCTGCATTCTTTTTTTTTTTTTTTTTTTTGCGGTACCGGGGATTGAACCCAGGGGCCTTCTA
>PVJS01037835.1:0-19703 GCA_004027185.1 Glis glis
GACTGAATTAGTGGTTGCTCCAATCCTAAGACTCCAGCTCTTAGACCGTTCGACCAGCTACTGGTTCCTCTGACCCTCCACGTGCAGTCAGAACCTGGGACTACATTGCTGCAAACTGTAAGCCATCTGATAAATCCCTTTTCTAAAAATATACTCATTCTGTGTATTCTGTTAATCTAGAGAACCCTGTCTAATACACCATCCTTCTGTTACTCTGTCGTTCAATGTCATAAACTCCACAGTGCATCGTCATATTTGCTTTAAACAGTCAACTTGCTTTTAAAAAGATTGTTTACATCTTCCATATTCACCATTTCAGGTCCTCATTTCATTGTTTAGATCCAAATTTCGATCTAGTATCCTTTCCCTTCTGCCTAAAGGGGTTTCTTTCTGTCCTGTATTGTTGCTGACAGAAGTCAGCTTTCTATTCCTTCATCTATGAGGTGTATCTTCCCCCTGTGGCTGTTTTTCAGACTATTCTCTTCATTACCTATTTCTAGAAATTTATTATGTATTTTGGTATGACTCTGCTTTGGCTTCTCTGTGCTTCCTGGGATCGTGGGTTTATAGTTTCCTTCATATTTGAACAATGTTCAGCTATTATTTCTTCAAGTATTGTTTTGCTCCTGAGAACAACTGTACATGGTAGACAATGTGATACTGTTCCATGGCTCACTGAGGCTCTGGTCTTTTTTTTTTTTACCTCCAAGCTACACCCCCAGCCCTATCTTTTATACTTTATTTTTGAAACCGGGTCTCACGAAGTTGCGGAGGGCCTCACTAAGTAGCTGAGGCTGGCCGCGAACCCGGATCCTCCAGGCTCCGCCTCCCAGGTACTGGGATTACAAGCGTGCGCCACCACGCCTGGCTGGTCTTTTATTATTATTATTAAGTAGTTAATTTATATTTAGGTTTTGCTATGTATGTATGTATGTATGTATGTATGTATTTTGTGGTCCTGAGGTTTGAACCCAGAGGCATTCTGCCTCTGAGGTATACCCCCAGAACTGCTTTATTTTTTGTTTTGAAACAGGTTCTCACTAAGTTGTGGAGGCTGGCTTTGAACCTGCGATCCTCCTGTCTCAGCCTCCTAAGTACTAGGATTACAAGTGTGCAGCACCACGCCGGGCTCTTTATTTTTATTATTTCTATTTGTGCTTTATTTTGGATAGTTTCTACTGCCATAGATTCAAAGTCATTGATCTTTTTCTTCTACAATGTGTTTTGATGCCATTTCATTTTTAAAATTTCAAACATGCTTTTCATATCTAACTTTTTTATTTATCTTCTCATAATTTTCAGGTTTTCCTTCATATCTTCTAATATAAGATTTAAAGCAGATGTTTTAAGGTCCTTGCCTACTAATTCATTGGGTTTTTTTCATTTCTGGGTGTATTTCTATTGTTTCATTTTTTTCACTTGGTTATGAGCTATATTTCCCTACTTCTTTGTACATCTGGTAAGTTTGTCGAGATGCCCGATGTGATTTGCACGTTATTTTGGTTAGAACCTGCTGAATTCCTTTGGATTCCATTTCTGTCCTGGCGCACACTTGACTAGCTTGCAGGTCAGTCTGATCCTTTCAGTGGCTGCTTCTAAGGTTTGTCATGACAGTTTCCAATCAGATTATTCTAGGACTGGCTGCAGCTAAACCCATTACTGAGCTGTGACCCTTCCTCAGATCTCTCCCCAGTGCCCCAGGTGTGAAGAGGTCTCCCCATTCTGGTTTGTGTGATCTGTACATGTGCTCCAATAACTGTGGAGCCTACTGCCTTCCTGGGGGTCTCTCCTGGCCTTGCTCCATGCTCAGGAAGTTAAGTGCTTGGCAAAACCCTTAAGGGGACCCCTGTAGAGAGCTCCAGAGCTCACTCTCTGTACAACTCCCTCCTCTTGGATACTGTTCCCTTCAAAAGTTAGTTGCCTGGATTCCAAATTCTAATCCTTGCCTAATCCAGCAAGACCCCAGGCCTGGCTGGGTCCTTTCACACCTCGTTACTGCCCAGAAGTCACCTCCAGGCAGGGGGCTGAGGCAGCAGCAGAGTTCCCTCTGTTTCTGCTCTTCTTCCAAGGATCACTGACTGTTATCCAACATGTGGGAAACATTTCAGATACTCTGCTTGGTTTTCCAGTTGTTTATGGTGGCAGGTCAACTGCCAGTCAGTTAATCCTTCATGGTCAGAAGTCAAAGTCCTCTGAGGGTTAAATGGGGTATTTTTTGGTGAGGTACTTCCTAAACTTAATCAGTGTGCAAATGGTAGTACAGGAAAACACATGGAGTTAGAGAAAAATGCATACCTCATGGTACAGATATTTGTTTCTTCTACCAAAAGACAAGTTAGACAAAGTACACTGTGATGTTGCATACGCTGAAACATTTGGGAAAGGTTAATTTGCCTCAACCCGAATTACTCAGAGCATGAAATTTCGTTAAGAAGTATTCCTGTTCACAAGGCACTGACCCTATAAAAATGCAAATAGCTCTTGGCAAGGATAGCATTTTAGGCTCTACTCAATAAGACTGCAGTTTCAACTGGTCATCTGTAGGGACCTTGAACCAACAGCACAATCAGAGGGTCGGGGCATCAGGATTGTGGGTGACAAGAATAAAGTTGAAGGAGAAAGTACATTGCTGAAGGAAAGGAAGAAGGGCAGAATTAGCAACTTCATAGCTTTGCCCAGGGCAAGCCCTGAGGGAAAGGATTTGTCTGCCTGCTCTATTTCCCTTGGGTACTATCTGTAATTACTATCACAGCTCATTGATTTTCAATTCTTTCTATTAATACATTTATTGGCCATTCTGACATTATTAAAATCAGTCCAACTCTGCATTTTTAGTGGAGGATAGCTCTTCCCTAAAACATGAGTTTTGCAAGTACAGATTTTATTTCTGCTTTAAAAAGAAAGGTCTTCTCACGTTTGCAAAAGCTCAGCTTCTGTATATGTTTTTCTTTGAAGTGAGGTAGTGACATGGCGCTATTTCACTATACATCAAAAGATCTCAAGCAGTGGGTAATCAGAGAATATTAAATGATAAGCAAGTTCATATTTCTAAGATAATTCTACCAATTTACTAGCAATGCTGGCCCCTGTTCCACAGTAGGAGGGGAAATAATGAGTCTCTGTTAAAGGGTATTGCAAGTGGCATTTTTAATAAATGCCTTTTCTTCACCTCTGATAAAGTCATTAAAGTAACACTGTCTTACTAAGCCTTTACACACAGATGCACACTAAGTCTTTAATGTAAAATTAAACACAGAGGCTTACTGAGGAAAAAAGTTAGGTTTGTTTTTGCCGCTCCCCCCCCCATTTCACTGAGTTTTTACTGGGGTTGCCTGTCTTAGATAAGCACCCCACAGCACACCTCTAGGTTTGGCTGCAACACTTGCACCTGGCTATATTCCCTTATTAAGCCTAAGAATTAGGGTCTTTTTCAAAAGGCCACCAGTCTTAAAATCCTCTCCATTCTACTGTGTGCCAAACAGGCTCTCACTTACAATAAACAGTATCTGAATGAATCACTGTGTATTGAGTCCTGCCTATTCACAAGCTCCTGGGCCAAGATGAGGAGGAATAATGAGAAACACGAAGCACGAGTTCTGCTCTCCAGGAAGCTCCATTGTAGCTGCCTCATGGTGCTGGGGGGCCCTTTGTGATACAGAAATATCCTCAATGCCCTGTTATGAATGTCTTGCAGAATGGGTTGTAAAAGTCACTGCAAGCAGCTTCAAGGAAAAGACCAAGTCGCCTTTGTCCTATCTCTAAAAGGAGGGTGCTCACAGGGATCTCTGTACTGAGCAAGGCTGATACTTTGTGAGTAAGACATGGAATATAGTTGTGAACCTGGACGTGCTGGCTCCAGCCTCTGTCTGCCCCAAGCTGTATGGCGGTGACAAAGGGGCCTTAGGCTCCAGCACCAACCCCACCCCCGCCCCATTACTGGCTGCTTGGAGCACTAGAAACTGTCAAGACACCCAATCTCTTTCTGTCACTCTGCCACACTATTGCCACTCCTCTCTGCCAGTCCATGGATCAGTGGGCCGGGCAACCCAGGGCTTCAACCCCCGTGTGGCTGGTGCTGGGACTCAGAACAGTTCCTTCCCTTTAGCTCAGGCCTTAGAACAGCAAGGGAGACTGAGGAATGTGTCTTTCCTGTCCCCCCTCAAGCCTCTGCACCTATGTAACTTTTTTCCATATTTCTATTTACAGGACTCTTCATTTCTTTCCTTTACATTTTACTTCAAAGAATTTCAAGGGCTGGGGATGTAGTTCAGTGACAGAGTGCATGGTTCCATGATTTGGCCACTGTGAATTGTGCTGCTATGAACATGGGTATGCATATATTACTGTTGTTTTCTGGTTTCAATCCCTTTGGTATGATACCCAGTAGTGGTATAGCCAGATCATATGGTGGATCCATTCCCAGTTTTCTGAGGAATCTCCACACTGATCTCCATAGTGGTCGAACTAGTTTGCAATTCCACCAACAGTGTAGAAGAGTCCCAATTTCCCCACATCCTCGCCAACATTTGTTGTTGTTTGACTTCTTAATGATTGCCATTCTAAATGGGGTTAGATGAAATCTTAGAGTAGTTTTGATTTGCATCTCTGATTGCTAATGATGTTGAACATTTTTTCATGTGTCTATTGGCCATTTCATCAAAGGAAACCATCAAGAGCCTAAAGAGAAAAGTCTACGGAATGGGAGATCTTTGCAAGCTATCCCTCTGACAGAGGTCTAATATCTAGAATACACAAAGAACTTAAAAGACTTTACACTAAGAAAACAAATATCCGATCAAGAAGTGGGCAACTGAAATGAATAGACACTTCATGAAAAAAGAGATTCTTTTTCTTCTTAATGTGGCCAAATGCCATTATCAAAACAAAATTATATCATTCTTAATAGAATTATTTTCTCATTTCACTGTTCTGTTTTGCACATGATAAAATCTAATTAGAATGTGAAACATTTCTACAGATACACATAAATAAAAGCTAAGGTGAAAAAAAGGGGGGTTGCCGTAAATTGACCTGCAGACTTACAGGGGTAACCCAGATGTTAAAATTTCTACTAACTGTCTCAAGAAAGTTGCAGCAACAGAAATGGAAGCAATAAGACTTTTTTTCTCCTGCTTGTCTTTTAAAGGAAAATACTTCTTCACCACCCACCTTTTGAGGCAGCCTCCTGTAAGGCTGGGTGGTCAGCTCCACTTCCCAGCTGAGGGGAACTAGGTTGACCGAGACTAAGCCTGATCCACACAGGTGTACCTGGCAGAACGAGCATGTGAACTCAAGTCTGTCTCACTTAAAAGTCCTTGCGGTTTTACTTCCATATGGAAGTAGCTTCACTGCAAGTGCGACTGTTAAGTCCTAATTAGAAATGCTCGTTCTCACTCCTTGCCCTTCCCCGGGATCACTGAGTATTGGACAAAACCTTAGAAAGGTGTGTCCAATACCCCCACTATACAGAGGGGGACGGGGAGCCCTGGAGATATGAAGGAGCTTCCCAAAGTCATTCAACTGCAGGGTGGGGAATACAGCCGTGCTCTATGACGTTGAGGCTGTGCCCTTTCTCTGCAGACTGCCTTATCTCTGGATGTAGCCTTCCAGAGTTCCCCTTCCTGCTGCAGTCCTCTGCCTAATCACCTGTTAGAACATCCAAAGGCTGACAGCATTTAGGAGGCTCCTATAACAGCAGGGCTCAAGAACCAAAAGTCACAGGCAAAGTCACTCCAACACTCCTTGCTGTGTCCCCCAGAGCAGATCACAAGAGCACAGGCTCTTCCTGCAGACCGCTTAGCAGCATGCACGGTGTTACCTATGAGCCTGAAGAAACCGAAGTCACGTTTCAGGAGGCAGCGATGAGAATCTACGTGGATATCACATAACTGACAACGTGACTCGGAGAACTGCGAACAGAAGGCACGCAGAGCTGGTGCCCATCTGCCACCATACCTACTCAGTTCACAGGGCCACAAGAGGAAGACCCGCACCACCATCAGAATGCATTTCCAATATTTACAATTTTGACATGTGTGTGCGTGTGTGTGTGTGTGTGTGTTACTAGGGATTGGATTCAGGGGCATTCCACTGCTGAGCTACACACCCAGTCCTATTTTATTTTGAAACAGGGTCTTGCTAAGTTACAGCATGCTGTCCTCAAACCTGTGATCCTCCTGTTTCAGCCTCCCAAGTACTGAAATTAAAGGCATGTGCCACCACACCCTGTGCAATTTTGATTTTTATGTTCACAATAACCCCAGAAGGCAGAGTAGGTTTACAACTAACTACTGATGGGTATTTATATTTTTCACCATGCTAGTTATAATGTATAGACAAGCTGAATAAATAACGTATTTAATGAGCAATTATCATGTACCAGGAACTACAAGAGACAAAGGAAGAACTGTAATAAATAGTCCTTGCTTCTAAAAGCTTACAATCTGACAAAGAGACATGACCACATGCTCACACAACATGACAATCATTAAGAGAACAGGGCAAGGCAGCCAGAACTTTCCAGAGCCCTACCATGGCAGGGTCCCTCGTCTTCCTTTAAGCTCTGAAATGTGCTCATCAGGTCCAGAATTTCTTGGAGGGGCAAGAGACTTGCAGAGACTAGCTAACAGCAGAAGACCTAAGGGGCTACTTATAACCAGCAAGGGAGAACAAACATACACCTTCGTGGTGCATGGAGACAGAAGTTCCGTGTAAAATCACCTATCTTTAAAATGCTGCCTGAAAGAAATACCAATTTTCTTCCCCGAAAGACTTAAGGTTAATGTCTGTATCTTAAAGATAGAATCACAAACTTAGTTTTTTCAGAGTTGTTATAGATTCGACCAATGGGCCAACTTCAGGCTCTCATTCCTTGCTGTGACACAGATGAGTTTCCATAACTTGTTTTTCACTGTACCCAGCATGCCTCATCTTTACATACGCCCATAATTGCGCATGGGGCTGTTTAAATTTTACCAACATGTTTACATCTTCTTGCAAGGATTCAAACTTTGGCCAATTTTTTATTGTAAATGAGGAAAGAGGAAATCTTCAAAATTTTAGCACTCACTCCTTACATTAAAAATAGGCCTGAGCTTTCAAAATTATATATTATCTGCCACCCACCCCATCACCAATAAAAAATCCACTAAAGTGGCCAAAACTGAAAATCACTAAAATTCTAGATTTTATTTCTTTTTAAAGGAATAGATTTAACATATTACAAACTATTAGATACAAATTATTGTATTCTATAAAGAGTTAAGTCATAATACATTTCATTAAACACTGCAGGCTGCTTCTCTTAAAGCTTTTCCACAAGAGAGAATAAAATTTTATCTGTCATTTATTTAAGAAGTACAAATAAAACTATATATATTATATTATATATTATATATATTATATTATATATAATATAAAATATATTATATTATATATAATATAAAAATAAATATATATAAATATAACATATATAATTATAATATATATAATTATATATATATAATGTATATATATATATAAAGTATAGACACATATATAATGTTTCTATTTCCCTCCAACATGGACAGTCCAAATTAGGGTTAAAATATCAATATCAGCTCCATTCACAAGGAAGAAAATTGATTTTAATGAACTGGCATTAATACTTAGGAACCCACAATTTTTCCTGTCCCTATTTAAGGACAAAAAAATGCTTTCTATAAATAATGTGATGTTGGGTTATTATTCGCATTGTAAAACCTCTGAAAGCACTAGCTTTCTTTTTAATACCTAAATCTTTCATGAAAACCTTACCTTGAAACTGAAAAAAAAAAAGTCAGTGAATGGGACAAACTCTCTGGATATTGCTAAAGATTACCAGATTGCTGACAACAGTGCACTAACCTGGCTTTGACCACTGGTTGGGGTCACAGTTTCTGATTAGGTTTTCTATAGTTTTTGCCTTCCTCTAACATGTATGGTTTGAATAGATCTACTGTTATTCCAGTTGAAGAAAGTATCATGAACTCCAAAGAAATAAAACAAGTCCTTCCAGTGGTTAGGTGAATTGACCGAGGTTAAAGCTCTCTAGATAGTTTGGAGAATATATACAGCTTAACCTGGTAAATCCAACTCCATAACCCAGGTGAACACAGGACATTTCCTGAAAGGTTATCTAGGAGCAAATAACGTTAGTAATTGCCACATAGGTTTGTCTTTCACAATGCTGTACTGCCTCCTTCTTGGGTTGGATCCTTACGAGTTGGTCATTATACCATGCATAGATGGCTGGCACTCTACCAAGTTCACTCCAGAGTTACACAAGTCAACACTAAACCTACCAGTGCAATGACAACTTCTGCCACAACAGGGAACTATTTCAACCACAGGCTTACACTAAAGAAGAAATCACGTTGAGTTGCCATTCACCCCACCACCCAAAGATGCAGAATGGGGAAGACACTGAGGAGACCCTCTTACTGCATCTGCAACCCCAGGTGCCAAAGTAGAATCCTTTCCGTACATCAGTATCCTCATCCCTGGGTGGGACCCCAGATGAACTCCTCCACCCTGATTTTATCCTATAATGGTGAGATGTTATTCATATTTAAAATTTCTTATTGAGTATTCAAATACAAAACATTGCTACTTTTTAGTTTTTATATTTTTGAGTGAGAGATATACCAGTAAGGTAAAGATTACATATTTACTTATGTCTTTTTGTCACTCATTGGTGCTGCCTCAGTGGTGGTAGTTTAATAAGATAGGTAGCCAGTGTGCACTGGGGCACAAAAACAGTAGTTTCTCCTTTAAATAAATAATTAGAAAGTGCTCAGCTGATGTTGCAACCAATTATGCTGTTCATATGCTTTTCATTGGTGAAGCTACTAGAACTGTTAATGATTATAAAATGTCCTAAAAAAAATCTGTGCTCTTGGTCCTTGTATTTTTAATATCCATATATTAATTCATCAAATTGTCTAGGTATCATTAAATAACCTTTCTTTTGCTCTTTTGCTTTTAGGTACTTCAATTTTACCAACCATTCCCTAGTCCTCATGGAGTTTAAACAACAACAAAATGGTGGGGGAATACAATGTCAAAAGAGAAATCTACCCAACAAACATTAGCATTCCCATATCTAGATGCTGTCATTTAACGTAGAAAGAACCAAGCTATTTTGATATTGAGGTTATATCCCCATTTAATTTCTAGATACTTCCTCTTTGCTTTGGATTTTTATTAGCGTTCAAAACATCCATCCATTTAAATATAGCCATATGGTTCTTAAGAGGTCACTGTCTCTTCCTCATTTCAGGATGCTAGCCCTTTCAAGGAAGTAGTATTTGAGGTTGGAACTGGGTGAGAATCAACCACAGTCTCAGATGATTTTTACTAAGAGAAATGCTTAAGCGAGGGAAAAACCAGAAGTATTGTGCAGACCTCAGGATGCTCTGGAAATGAACGATACCGTCATAAACCGAGGGAGGTGGGGTACCACTGCAAACTGCTGCTTACCTCTTGTTCAGATTCCAAAAGCTCTGTTTTGACTCTGACTGCCGGCATCCCATCAAGCATTAACATTCTGTTCTCAAAGGTGTTGATATTCTGAGAATAAAAGAGGGGGGGGTAGTTAGCTACAAAGCATCAAAAGAGAACATCTGGTAGTTATCCTTCATTGAAATACCTTTAGTACTGCTAACCTAATTCTTTAACAATGAAGCATAATTAAATGAGGATATCAGCATAACCAATTATCCCCCCATATGAACTTTCATTTGAAATAATGACCAAGAAGTTGAATTAATCAGTCTGATTCTCTGACCTCTGGGTTGGAGGTCAGACTATAATAAACTAGAGAGTGGAAACCTTACATTATTTTTTATGGAGCTGGGACCATTTATCACACTTTCTCCAGAGTGGAAGAAATATATAGGGCAAGTTTCTCTAGTCCTTAGTTCTAGAGGTTGTCCTGTGGTCAGGCATCCAGAAAGGAGAAAAATCAGATTAAAAAATAATTAATATACTCTTAAAGTCTAAATAACTTAAAAGCAAGATAATATAATTCTACACTCATTTAATTTTTATATCATGGCAATTCTAATCAAATGAAAATCTCTACATATCAATCCCCTGAAACATCTACTTCAAAGACAATCAATGTAAGTCTGAGGTTAAGAGTGAATTCTTAAAGTTATAACTAAGGGAAAAATGGTTTTTTGTTCTGCTCTGGTACATATTTGGCTCAATTTATCACCTCTTGAAAGGAAGCCTTATGCATATTATGGCTTGATAAAATTTCAAACAACATCTATAAGAAGATTAAGTCAAGATTATTTTCTACTAATTTTCCATGCTTTTAGGAAATTTTCTGACGTCTGTAAACTCTGAGAGTCGGAGATTCACACACACAGCAGCGCTCCCCTGGGGTCCATGCCATGCTCGCTTTAAAACATGTTTAGAATGCCAGCTTCACCGTAGTGACACTGACTAAACAAAAAAAAAATTAATGACTAAATCTGTGTTTGCAAAATAGCTATTTCTGCCTCAATTACAGAATGTAACTGCATGACACTAAAGTGGTCTTGTTAAGTATAATAAGGATCAGCTCCTAAATAGTTTGCCTAGAGGGTGACAGGTTATTTTAATTTCTAAACCTTGATATTTTTGCCTTTTATACAGTTGCTTTTCCATGAAATAGCTCAATAAAAGTTTCAGCTTCGACAAATCATAGATTAAATGTTTTTATTACCAAACAATACCAACAGAGTGCAGCATAGTAAAGCTCTAATAATTTCTCATATTACTTGACTCTTCTTTTTGTTTAAGAAGAATAATGTAAGAAATAAAATTTATAGTACCTGTCATGCCAAATATTTGCTCTGAGAAATCAACAAGAAGAAAAATAAAGGCAAATTTAACTAATGAGAATTTAAAAAGTCTATGCCCCCCCCAAATGCACTTAGACTATCTATGCACTTAGACTATCAGAAATGACTGTCACACTCTTCCCTTGGAAATGCACAATGTTTTCAAAATTGGGAAACCACTTTTTTAAAAAGTTTTGCTTTTGACTTGCCCATATTTGGGGAGGATTCTGAACTCTAGTAGCTGAGAGCAGAAGGAAGTGTGATACTGCTGGTGAGCTCAGTAATTTTTTTTTTCCAGTACTGGGGGATTGAACCCAGGGGTATTCTACCTCCAAGCTACACCTCCAGCCCGATTTTTTATTCTTTATTTTTAAACAGGGTCTCACTAAGTTGCGGAGGGCCTCACTAAGTAGCTGAGGCTGGCAGCGAACCCAGATCCTCCAGTCTCAGCCTCCCAAGTACTGGAGTTACAAGCATGTGCCACCATGCCTGGCTTGAGCTCAGCAAATTTGTTCCAAACTTTAAACCCTTCCAATGCAGGCTTGTGGTTGTTTACACATAGAGCATAGGTCTCAAACCCTAATGGTCACTTGCTTGGGTGGTTGGAAGCAGCTGCTTGGCATGCCCCCAGCCAGTCTCAGGAAAGCCTTCCTGCACCAGCCAGCTTGCAGCCCTCAGCCTTCAGCCCAGCCTCTCACAGCAGCTCTAGGAATCTGCCTTCACAAAGCATCCACAGGCTGTTTGGCTGGTGGACAATGAAGGATGAGTTGATACTGCTTCCTACCCTGGAGGAGGTCTTACCCAGATGAAAAGGAAAGAAGATGCCTTGTAAGGGAGGCCCAAGCAAAGGAGGAGAAAAGACAAAAGAGCTATCCTGGAAAGGCAGGTTTAATGAACTGTTAGAATCTGATTAGAGGCTAATGTCCCTTTTAGTGCTTTGTACCAATTTACAGCTGATATACTTCAACCATTTTCCCCACTGGCTCTGATAAACTCATTATTTTAAAAAATGCAAGCTAACCAGAGTCTTTGAAGTTAAAAAGTGATAAATCATGAAAACCTGACTAGGTCCATGTTCCCTTTAATACATTTAAATTACACTACATATTCATGATGTTTTTTTAAAATTTCCATTGTTCGTCCTTAATAATTCTACACGTGTTAAAAGTCAGTATGTACGTTTTAGTTGCAAGTAGAAGTGTTAAAAAAAGAAAAAATGCAATTTTTTAAAAGAAATAAAGTTGTTGCTGGAAAAAATTTTACTTCTATGATTTCACAGTCACAATCATAATAAATACCATAAATAGCAATGTTCACCGCCAGGGAACCAAGTCTCAACTATTAAACTTTCAATTAGTGCACCTTCAACCTGGATGTATGCCTAAAAGTTATGTTGTAAATATATGTGAGGCATATGCATCTCTACATTCATGATTGTAACCTGTTTTTAGCACAGACAGAAGCACTGAGCACAGCAGCTTCTTCAAACCATTCAGTAAGGTGCTGTGGTTTTATACAGTGAAGGGTAATTATATAGCGAGGAAGATACAGTCCCTGGAACAAAATTTTGATAGATTTATCTCACTAAGCTAAGATCAGATATATACAATCTCAAATGACAACAGACTTTAAATATGTAATAGGTTCTCATACTTTGGAAATGCTGTCAAACATATCTTGCTATGATCTTAAAACACATTTGCTGTAGAATCAATAGCTCAATTGATTCCCAAGAGGTAAATACAATTATAGAGTGATCAATTTTAGTGTCATGGTACTCTTTGTACACTTATGTTGTAACAAACATTTTGGCATTCTACAATCCTCAGAATTATAATTTGTGTATAGATGTGTTATATATATTACACACACACACACACACACACACACACACACACACATGCACCACATATATGTACAAGTTGTTTCCTATGAGTGAGTTCTATCAGTCGATTAATGGATAATTTGCCATAGGACCTGTTAGCTGGCTGTTGACCATTCCACGTCCAGCGAGGGAAAATGGTGCTTTGGATATTCCTATTTGCCAAACGAGATTTGGCAACATAGTAGTCCGGCAGGTAATAACTTCTAGTCAAAAGCCATAAAAAACAACAGTGATTGATCCCATCATCTCAAAATAATCAGAATGGCATGAAAGGGACTGATCTTCAATGCCAGTAACTCATAAACACATACAATGGGGATGAATTCCCAGGTCAGCTTCTAAGATCTGCCCCTACCCCCACAATGTAGGACTTTTCCTCTCCCTCCTTCTCTACTGTGGATTCATTTGTACAACCGGAATTTAAGGAGCTAGCCGGTCAATATTCAACATTTTAACTTCTAAGCAAGGTTTCCTTTCCTAAGCCAAAAATGTCTGCTAGTATATGTTTTGCTTTCGGTAGGTTGAGGACATAATAGGGTAACAAACATCATCATCATCATCATCATCATCATCATCATCATCACAATATAATCATCATCATCATCATCATCATCATCACAATATTACCCAATATCTGCAAATTTAATATAAACCAGACCATGTGCTAGTTGTACATATAGATACTCATTTAATCTTCAGAGTAACCCAAAAGGTCGTGGCTTATTTTCTGAAGTTGAAGCATCTGAGACACAAGGAGGTTAAATTTCCCAAGGTCACACAATTAGCGAGTGGTATAGCTCTGTTCCAAAATGAATGAGTCTGACCCCAACCTATGCTCTTAACAACTACATTCTATCTACCTACCTACCTACCTACCTACCTTCCTCCCCATCAACATGCACTCACTATATAAAAATGGGCAAAAATATGAGTACCTTGATGGAGGACTTCCTACAAAAGGAACTCGAATCTCAGTAAAGGCTTCTCTGGCACTCAGCTGACATAGTAACGGAACGAAATGTGAAACTTCTGTCCACCACCGAGTATCAATATTTTAGTGAATAATAATATTAAGTAGAATGAGCTTTTGGTTTCAAAGTTATTTCACATTTTCCCCATTACATCAAGTTTTCAATATATTTTCTTAACTAAATGAGATTATACATTTCCGTCCTAAGAGTGTCTCATAATTAATTTAAGAAGTCAGAGTCCCATTCTGATTTCAACATCCAGAAAATCTATGGTAATCTTATCTACTCTGCGGTGTTCTGAAATCACTCACATCCTTGGTGGCTAATTCAATATTTTCACAATAGTTTCATGTTCTTGGGTGATAGAGTAACTTCATCTTCTACTTTTATATTCAGGACAGATGCATATTGGCATGATATTTAATTTATAATTGCTAAGGTTAAGTGTAAAAGGATTTTTTTCCGATGCTCCTACATCCTCACTTGGTAACTCAGTTTTTTGGAGAACATATGAATAATCAAAGTACCTGAAATGATACCAAATAAACATCAGTTCAAGAAGCAGAGACTTCGCCATTCAAGTCCAGTCTTCTTCATTCCTTTGCAATTTGAGAGAATGGATATGACATTAACAGAACTAAGAACCAAAACTTTTGAAGGTCGCTCTATTGGGACACTCAATTTAAATCCCCTTCATGGTTTCAATGAATTTTACTCTGAAATACTTGTCTTCAGCCTCAAAAATCAAAATGCTTCCACAGAAAACTCCTGTTGAAACGTGTAATAGTCTCTCTCCAAGGACTAGTGAAGTTATATGTGTAAAGCACAAGTTATATTGTCCTGATAGCTAGCACTATTTTGCTTCCTACATTAAGTAAAGCGCTCAGCCACCACAACAGTGTACAGCTTACATAAATATCTTAGAAATGTTTCCTATAAGTGACAGTTACTAACCTAGCTTTGAAAAACAAAAGTTCTGTTTCAAGTTACTAATGTAGGCTTTTCGAAAGGGCAACCTACCCAACCTGGAATCCAAAATTTACTAAAGGCATTTGCAAAGTCACACACTGCATAGTAATGTTAATGATGAACAACATGTACAATGGTGGTCCCATAAGATTATATCACCTAGTAAGGTTGTAGCCATCTTAGTTCGTATAAGTACACACTATGATGTTTGTACAATGACAAAACCGCCTAGCAACACATTTTTCAGAACCTATCCCTGTCATTAGGAGATACATAGCTGTGCAGTTTTAGGAACAAGAGACACATGCCCTCTTCCCTTTGTTTATTGTGCAGAAGGTGGTTAAAATGACATCCAAGCTTCCAAATAATGGCTTCCACACCAGCATTTAATACAAATTGTGATGGGAAGGTATTTCTGCCATTCCTATTCAAAACAACTAGGCACATTTGGAGTTTGCAAGTCAGCCACATCTTTCCATAAGTATGCAGTAAGGGGTTCTGCTGTGCCAAGGTCATCTCATCCTGCCCATACCATGTTCATGAACCATAAGGCACTATGGGTGGATTGGGGGTAGGGAACGGAGAAAGCTAATTGACAGATGTGTGCATGTATACTTCTACCACCCTGAAACCCATCAAGATGTGTATTACAATGCACCAATATAAAAAAAGAGAGACAAAAAAAAAGAGTAAGCTAGGGATTGGAGAAGATGAAAAGCCAGAATCCTGGCAGATACCAAGGCAAGAGAAGTGCCAACCCACCAACCACACCCTGGAGAGGAAGAGCAAAACTCCAGTTGGGTGAGTATCAACGTGCTAGACAGAGACCCAACATGTGAAAGCAGGTATCGGGGTGATGGGAGAGCCCAATGAGTGAGCTCGATGTCAGGTATAGGTAAATAGAGTTTAGTCCTGGAAAGGGAGCTAGAGATGAGATCCTCTCCAGGAAGCAGGGATAGGAGAAACTCAGACTCACCCCAGCAGTGTCCAAAGCTAGGAAACAGGAGGAAGTAGGAATCAGGAAGCTACCCATATGCTTGGCCCATCCTCCAGGCCTCCTTCCCTAGGCACATGCAAGATCATAAAAACTAGGCACCGTGAGCCTAGGCAGAAGGGCCAAGGCAGCAGAAAGTTCCACACATGGGCAGCTGGGAGGGGCACTTGCAACACAACCACAATCTGACCATGGGCCTTCCTGATTTTAAAGATAATAAAGACAATTATAATAACAATAACTTTGTTGACCACTTAAATACCAGGTGTTGTTTCCCACACTTTATATTCAGTACATCATTCATTTATTTCTATATCAAGTCATTCAAAAATACTTAATGAGGACCAGGCACAACTCCAATTATTTAGGATATACCAGTGAACAAAAAAGAAGTGTTGTGGGGTATCATTCTAGTCATTTAATCCCCCAGTAACTTTGTTTGTACTATGTCCATTTTTAAAAAGAGAATTATTAAAATTTGTAGAAATTACATAATGGGCCCAATATTATGAAAATTGTATGAAAGTGATCTAGTGCTAAGAGTAAGTCTGTATTTTTAATTTACCAGGGACAGACCTCCTTGTCACCTCTACAAAACTGTAGAAGCTTAGAACTGTGCAGGCTACTCTGGCCAGTGGGCTGCAGATTCCTGATAAAGCAATGGGTGGTACCAGGGCTCAGGTGGAGCTGCAAGGTAAGGCAAAGTGATCACACGTGTACACTCAAGGGAGATTGTCCCAAGCTCGTTCTGAAGTCCTCGCCCTGCCCCACACAGGTGCCTCTCACCATTTACCCAACCCAATTCTCCACCATTGTGCTCAAGCTACATCTGGACCACATTGAAAATGCTCCCGCCTCCAGGAATAATTAGTGTTTGGAACTGGAGTGTCCCCCAGAGTTCATGGGTGGAAGCCTAGTCTCCAGAGACGGGCATGGCTTGAGGAGATAGGATGCCAGGTGTGGCCTTGACAATATCTATCCTTGGCCCCTTTCTGTCTCTGGTGCTCTCTGCTTCCCCGCTGCCATGAGCTGAGCAGCTTCCCTCTGCCACTCCCTGCCACCACGATGTTTCTGCCGTGAAGCCAGCCAACCAGGAACTAAACCTCTGAAACTGTGAACCCATATAACCCTTTTCTCCTCTAAGTTGAGCCAGTCAGGTATTTTGGTCACAGCGACGCAAAGGCCACTGTGGAATTCATACCCAACTGATTCTTTCACTGCTATTATATGAGAAGGTAAGTAGCAGGAGGGAATGGACTTGTCTTCTTGTTCACAACAGTATTCCTATCCCCAGACTTAAAGCAGTGTCAAACACATAGTAAGTGCTTCCTAAATATTTACTGGACTAATGAAAGAAAAATGTAGATAAATTTAAGATCAACTCATTCTCCCAGTTGGTAGTTGAGAGGGGAAGACCATAGGCAAAATCTGAGAGCTATGAAATTCTCCATCCTGCTGAAAAATAAAGGAATTTAGTATGGCTAGAACATTTCATCCCCTGAAGCTGATGAGACCAGAAAGATCCCTTTGGATCAGGTCATGAAGGGTCTTATACATCCTGGTAATTCATTATGGCCATTGTCGGCTAGTGCTAAGGGTACAAGTGAACAAGATAAAAAGGTTCCTTGAAGTTAATAGGAAAGAATGTGTTTGTTTGGGTATAACAACATCTCGTAGGGGTCCTGAAGGCTTATTAAGCAAAAGATGATGTGTTTTAGATTTTTTTTTTTTTTTTTGCGGTACCAGGGATTGAACCCAGGGGCGTTCTACCTCCAAGCTACACCCCCGGCCCTATTTTTTATACTTTATTTTGAAACCGGGTCTCATGAAGTGTGGAGGGCCTCACTAAGTAGCTGAGGCTAGCCGCGAACCCAGATCCTCCGGTCTCCGCCTCCCAAGTACCAGGATTACAAGCATGCGCCACCATGCCCGGCTTTAGATTTGTTTTTACAGAGATAGTGCAAAAAGTAATTTAGAAGATGGCATATGAAGACATAGAATGTGATGCAAAAGAGAAAGGAACAGCTCATAGCCTACCACAGTGGCCAAAGCCGAGAGAGGGGCCTAAACCAAGACAGTGTTCATGGAAATAAAGAGGAGGAACAATATTTGAGTGGGTTCACAGGAAGAATGAATAGCCTTTAATGACAGACTAGATAGAGGAAGTATGGAGGTAAGACAGGACATCAAGAATGGCGTAAACTTTTCCAGATTTACACTAAGGTTAAGGTAGGAAAATCAGTAGGAAAAGAAAACCAAGTTATGTGTTCCTCCTCCCTAAAAGGCATACTACACAGTGGGATACATGAATATTTGGGTATACTGTTTAATTTCAATAGAGTTTTGCTTGCCCAGAATCTGTTATATAAAGGGAAGGTTTTCTCTCAAGATGAGTAGGTGTGAATCATGTGATTAAGACTAATAAAGCCACATCTATTCAAACAGAAAAAAATTGGTTAAAATAAAGTGAAAAAATTATATAAACCAATCTTCTTACTAAATATTTGAAAAAAATAATTTGATTCTAATAACATTTTTTTTCCTGAGATTCATAAGGTCTAGAGACCATCGTGGTCATCAAAAGTAAAATAAAAACAAAAAACAAAAATGAATTTATATTTGCCAAAGTAGAAGTTTTAGAATTGTACACTAACATAGTCATTGACCATTTCTCTTTATGAAAAGTCATTTATATAAAATGAAAAGAACATGCCGAACACTGAATGAAATATGTAATAAAATAATATCACTGGTCTTTTATGCTGAGAGAAAATGAAGATTACTATCAACTATGAAGTCACTTGTTTTCTGTAGGAAACAAAGGAAATGATTGTTGACCTATATTTCCACCTTTTCTTGTCTACAATAATGTCAAGTGATTCCTTATCAAAACCAAAATGGATTCGCTTGCTAAAACATGGGCTGTTGAGTGCCTCCTGCACAGACTGAAGAAAGAGTACATATGAATCAAGAATAAATAAAAAGAATTTAGAGGAGAAATAAAAATCCAAGTTAATTTTTTTAATTATAGCTATTCTAATGAAAACAAAACAGAGAATGGGCAACATTAAGGTTCTCCTGAATGGCCAGAAAAAAAAATGTGTAAACTGCTAAAACAACTAGGTTTTAGCTTTTTCTCTAAGAATCCATATTCATTTCTAATTTAATTCTTTAGGGCAAATTTTGTGCCTAGTGTGAAATTTTATCTTCCTTAAAAACCATGAGCAAATGACCCCTTTTTATTTTGTCCAAGAAACATTATCAGAGCATGTTAAAAGGTCATGTAGTGTTTATCCTGTCATTAAAAGATGTAACTGAAATAGTACTAAAGGGTTATACCCACAATAAGTTGCAATAGTTTGCATTTCCTCAATAATCACATCGGATACATAACAAGAATGGCCATGCCTTTCTTCTGTCTTCTCCACCCCAGCCCCACGTGTACACACACACACACACACACACAACCACTCTGGATTCTGGGAATGCTCTGGAGAAAGATATTACTAGTTGGATGCCAAATGAAGTGGCTCATCTCAGAACGTAATCTGCCAATTCCCAAGGATCTCCAGGTCTAGCTGTGATTTTTCCAGATTCTCCAAATATTTATAACAATTAAATGTCTTTAGTTATAATAATATTTTACGTATGATTTATTTCTGATACTCATTATTCATTTTTATTGGCAATGCTGCCAAATGTCTATTTTCATTTTAACCCCAACACTATCCTCAAGAATTCTGACTACCTTATCCTTTTATGTTATCTTTTATTTTATTTTTTGTGGGGCTGGGGATTGAACCACCCAGGGGTATTCTACCTCTGAGCCACACCCCTAGTCCTATTTTTTAATCTTTTATTTGGAAACAGGGTCTCGCTAAATTGCTGAGGCTGACCTCGAACCTGTGATCCTCCTGTCTCAGACACCCAAGTACTGGGATTAAGGTGTACGTCACCCTGCCCAGCTTCCTTTTAACTTTCTCAAGGCATTCTGCCTCCCATATCTATACTTTTTTTTTTTTTTTTTTTTCGGT
>PVJS01037836.1:0-19701 GCA_004027185.1 Glis glis
AATAAAATAGGGCTGGGGGTGTAGCTCATAGGTAGAATGCCCCTGGGTTTAATCTCCAGTACCACAAAAAAAAAATGTCAATGATAAGCCAGGTGTGGTGGCACATGCCTATAATCCTAGCACTTGGGAGGCTGAAACCGGAGGATCACAGGTTCCAAGCCAGCCTCAGCAACTTAGGGAGACCCTGTTTCAAAATAAAAAATAAAAAGGGCTGGGAGTGTAGCTCAGAGGTAGAATTCCCCTGGGTTCAATCCCCAATACCAAAAAAGAAAAAAATGTCGATACACACACACAGAGAAGAAGAAAAAAGTGGCCAAATGTTAAAAATTATTGCATCTGAAAGAGTACAGAGAAGCATGTTATACTAATCTTGCAACTTTTCTGTAAATTCCACACTTAAAAAAAAAATTTTTTCAAATTATCAGTGTCCATATCCTATCTCCATAGACTCAGAAGGAGGCTCCGAGGGTGGGTTTAACAGCACCCCTTGGGGGGGTTCTTGCCCAGCCAAGGTTCTGAAACCCCAGATCCCCAGATCCCAGGCCTTGATCCTGTGAGCCTGAGAAGGTTTTTGCTTATTTGATCTCTGGGACAGTCCCACAAAGGAACTAAAGTCATCAAGGGAGGGAATGAGGAGGTGGGCAGGTAAGCTGGCTTCACCCTCTGCCATCCAGTCTTTCCACAGGTCCCCGGGCCACAGTCACATGGCCTGGCAGCTCCATGCAGCAGGTTCTTCTCTTGGTGCCAAGAACCATGGGTCCATCCACCCCCACCATGGTGCACCCACGTGATCCTGAGAAAGTCACTTCACCTCTCTAGACCTCGTCTCAAAACTGGGCACAATATCACCTACCTGACTCCTCGTGGAGCCACTGAGGGCATCACATGAGAAAGGGGAGTCACGTGAATGTTCTTTGTAAAAAGCACAAATCACTGAGCCAAGGCGCCGTTGTCCCCCAGATCTTCCCCATCACGGCCCCACTGCCATGGCTCGGGGCCAAGGTAGAGAATACTAGCAAAGTGGACCAAGAAATGTCAGAGTCTAACAATAATCACCCTAGTCAGCCTGGAGGCGAGAGAAGCATTCAGGACACTCCCAGTCTGCAACAAGTCAAACTCCACACCCTCCAGGCACAGTGACCTGGTGACCACCCTCCACATTATCCACCCCGAACCCAGCTTCTTGACTTTAACGGGAAGCAGGGAAAAAAAGAAGCAATGGGGGGACTCCCCAAATGCCCCCCAACTGTGTTCTGATCACATTTTGCCCTTAGGCCTCCTCCAAGCTTGAAAGAACAGGGGATAGACAGGGCCCCACCCCTCAGCCTTGGAGAACTCATTGGACTCCTGAGCCATGGTTTCCCCGGCTATGGAATGACAGAAAGCAGTAAGGGTCACCATGCTAAGAGGGGCAGTGCGGAAAATCCCATTTTTAATTGTGAGATAAAACTGCTATGCAGTTATATGAATGAAAGGGAAAGACTCCAACATGATGAAGGTGAGCTTGGTCAGTAAACCACAAGATGGAACAGAAAGTCACCTGTGCTGGGTGTGGGAGCACACACCTGTAATCCAGTACTTGGGAGGCTGAGACAGGAGGATCACAGGTTTGAAGCCAGCCTCAGCAACTTAGCAAGACTCTCAGCAATTTAACGAGACCCTGTTTCAAAATAAAAAAAAAAGAAGGGCTGGGGGTGTGGCTCGGAGGTAGAATGTCCCTGGGTTCAATCCCCAGCACCACCAAAAAAAAGAAAAGAAAGTCGCCTGCACACACATACAGTAAAGACACGGAAGAGTCACTTCGCCCAGCCCAGTTCCACCCTCCCCTAGAGACCCTGCTTCCACCCCACTCCACCCCACTCGGCCCACCTTGTCGATGAAGGCGGCAAACTTGTTGTTGAGTGTCTTGATTTGCTCGCGCTCCTGGGTGCGCACCCGCTGGATCTCTGGGTCTATCTCCACGTTGAGGGGGGTGAGTAGGCTCTGGTTGACTGTGACCTCCTGAATTCCACCAGGAGGACAGACAGGCCCAAACGTCTGCCTGCCAGCCCCCAGGCCCATGTAGGCCCCGCTGCCGAAGCCCCCCATAGCCCGGCCCGTGGAAGCCCCACTGACTGCGATGCTCCTGTGGCCCACCAAGTTATAGAGACTCCGGCTGCCAAAGCCCCCCATGCTGGGGCCACAGCGAGCCCCCCCACCACTGCCACCATTCCGGGACACCGTCACAGAGCTGAAATTGGTGCGGGTCCGACGGCCGCCCCCTCCACTGGCCGAGTTGGAGCTGAAGCCTCCTTTGGTGGAGTAGGTCTGCCGAGACATGGAGGATCTCATGGCTGTCAGAGCTGCCAGGACCAGACTGGGAATGGGGGAGAGTGCGATGCCAGCGGGGCCACTGGTGACCTTTTTATCTTTTCCCGGCTGGGCTGGACCCTGGGCTCCACAATCCCCCGGGAGGAGGGAGGGGCCGTGGGCCTGGAGGGAGTCCCCTCTGCCCAGCAGGCGGGAGGCCCCTCCCTGCTGCCACCTGTGCTCCAGAGCCCGCTGAGACCTGGCGACACCTTGCAGAACGGGATGCCACCTTCTCCCCCCTCGGGCTCTCCTCACTTGGAACAAGATGATAGGACTCCCACGGCCGCCCCCACCACCCAGTGGCTGACTTGGTCTCCTCCCGCCCAGCCCCATGGCCGCAGTCAATGGGGCTCTGTTCTGTGGGGTTTGTCCCAGGGCCCTGTTGCAAGCCAAGGCCTCAGGGCCCCAGGGCTGTGCAGGTGGTAAGGGAAGGAGCGTTGGGCAACGGGCTGCTGGAGAGAGTGCCTGGGCCTGCTCCAGTCCCACCCTCCCGGCCCACGGCCTCGCTGCCTCCTAGCAGGTCCAGGATCGGGGGCACAGGTGATAGGGTGGGAGGGTGGCACTCTGTTCTTTTGTCATACACTGGCAGGTGTCCATTGGGTGGAGACCCTGTGAAGGGACTCAAGGACAGAAAGAAGGCCCCTACCCAACAGCAGGGCCTGGGTGTAAGATGAGAGGGCTGACAGACCTGGGACCACGGCACGCTCTCCTGGGAGCTGGAGGGAGGCAGGGGCTTCAACCATCACCTGAGACCCTTGGCCCTCTTTCCTAAGGCAGAGCCTCCCCAGAAGGGCCCAGCCACTTCGGAGAGAACTGAAGTTGGGTGGAGAACCCCCTCCTGGATGGAGATACACACAGACGTCAGAAGTGCATGTTCAACAGAAACCCCGAGGGGCCCATGCTACACCCCCACCAGTCCCCCCTCCCCTGCCCACCAGGAGCCCAAATGCCTCGTTCAGAAGGGGCCAGGAGCCTCCTTTTTTTAAGTTTTTCTTTTTTTTTTTTTTTTGTGGTACCGGGGATTGAACCCAGGGGCATTCTACCTCCGCGCTACACCCCCAGCCCTATTTTTTATACTTTTTTTGAAACCGGATCTCACGAAGTTGCGGAGGGCCTCACTAAGTAGCTGAGGCTGGCTGCAAACCCAGATCCTCCGGTCTCAGCCTCCCAAGTACTGGGATTACAAGTGTGCGCCACCACACCCGGCGCCAGGAGCCTCCTTAAACCACTTCAGCTGGGGATGTAGCTCCAGGGTACGGCATTTGCCTAGCATACAGGAGGCCCTGGGTTCAATCCCCAATAACACAAAAAAAAATAAAAATAAAAAGCACTTCACATAGTCCCCTGCTCCCTCCCCACCTCTGGCAGCTGGGAGCAAACACAGCCCCAAGCAAAGATGGAGAGACCCCAAGTATCAAGGCTGTGGGATGACTGAGGAGGTGACTTGGGGCCTGGCCCTCCTCAACCCCTTCAGCTTTCAGCAATAGTATGGCCCAGAGAGGACAAACTGGCCCAAAAGGAAGGAGCGGGGACAACACTTGCCTGCTCTCCATGCCCCACAGGCTGAAGCTGGGGCCTCGGCCAGCTTTTCCCCAGATCCCAACAAAGAAGGAGGGGACCCTGATGGAGGAGGCATCCTACTAGCCTGGGGAAGACAGGTGAAGAGAAAGCCCACTCCAAGCCCCAAGAGGCTGCAGTATCTTTTCCTGGGACCACTGGGAGGCTGCAAGTGGCCTCCGATTGCTTGAAGAAGTTGCACCCAGCTCCCACGAGAGATGGGGTGAGGAGCCTCAGAACTAGTCCCTTAATGCCCAAGAGATCATCCTCTCTGCTTGGAGTTAGGGTACCAGGCATCTGGGGGGATCAGGGCTGAGAGAAAAATCCCCACTGAGCTGTGTGTCCTGAGGCAACTCTCGACCTCTCTGAGCCTCATCTCTTCTGCCTATAAGCATGGCAGAAGTCCTTTGGGAAAAGGATGGCCTGGGATCCCCAGACTGAGCCATGGCTTCCTAGTAACCTTTGTCTCCTCTCCCCAGCCTGCGATCATTTTCTCAACCTCGCTTATCTCTCCCTGCAGTGTGGGAGGGGAGACAGTGTGAGTGGGGCTTAGCCTCCAGGACACGGCTGTGGGCCCCCTGGCAAGGGAGTGATGTCAGCCCTCTGAGTCACGGTGGGCTGGGGTGGTGGGAGTGGGAGTGGGGCTGTAAACACAAATACACCCCACCCCAGAGACTGACATTCACACACGCAAGTCGTTCACATATTTACCAAGCATGCCCTCTGTGCCAGGCTTTGTGCCAGGATCCAGGGACGGGTGCACGGGCAGCCCAGGCCCACTTTCAGGGGCCTCCCTCCCACCCAAGCCGGATGGCTCACAGGTCCAGACAGGGCCGCGGGCAGCCGCTCTGCCTTCTCCACCCTGCTTTGACGCATCCTAGCTCAGACCTTCCATCTGTAACCTCTTAAAAGGAAAAACTCAGACTTATAAAATTAGCAGAATTTATTTGAGCAATTATAAATAGAACAAAGTAAAACAAATCAATGAATGAATCGGGCAGCCCTGAGAAACAAAGCAGGTTAGAGAACTCCAATCAATGATGCGATCTGACAGCACTTACAGGAAACAGCGGTGCAGAGACTACCTAATTGGTTACTGCTTATTTAATTGGTTAGAGAGCCTCCTGCAGTGAACTAGAGTTCAACCACTATAGTGAAACTCCACATTGGGTTGATCTGTTAGTGCTAAGTGCACGAGCCTTTCCAAATCAATGGCCTCCCACTAATATTATTTAACAAGCCCAAGGAGGAGCGGTTTCCCCTTCCCCCCTCCAAGGTGAGGGGGAGCTGCCACCTGCTGCTGCTTGTTACCTTGGGGCGCCAGGTTTGGAGATTGTCAGGCACCTGGAGTCAGGAGACTAGAACTGAGGGGACTGAATGCTGAGGCTGCAAGGATGGGGCAAGACAGCTGGTGATGGCAACCAAGCCCCTAGCATGAAAAGAAGGGCCAACAGCCATGCCAAAAAGAGCCACAGACACATGCAATTTATTGCATAAACCACACCTGGTTCATACCCCAGAACAAGGTCATGAAAAAGTTCATCATTCCAGTCTGGCGTAGTGGTGCATACTTGTAATCCTAGTATTGGGGAGGCTGAGACAGGAGGATCACAGGTTCGAGGCCAGCCTCAGCAACTTAGCAAGACCCTGTTTCTAAATAAAGAATTAAAAAGGGCTGAGGATATAGCTCAGTGTATAGCGCCCCTGGGTTCAATCCCCATACAAAAAAAAAGTTCATCATTCAAAATGCAGTAGAGGCTGCAGACATCTGGGACATCTCCCAAGCCAGTGTCTGTGCCTTGTGAGCCTCACACTGCAGGATGAGCAGGTGAAGCCAGGTAGGAATGAATACCCCACCTGGATTTACACCAGCTAGTGCACCCCACGGCCTCCTTAAGGAGCTGTGTCCTTAAGCACTGAAGAAAGACTATCCCCTGAGGGGAAAATGGAAAGTACCCTTTTCTACAAAAAAAAAGGTCAATTTAATTGAGCTATTTTGGGTGAATTTTGTTTCCTCCTGGGATGCTGGCTGGCACAATCCCACACAACCCCATGAGGCAGGAATTGTTGTTAATGTTTTTTACAGATGAGGAGACTGAGGCATGGAGAGAGAAAGTCTCTGGGTCAAAGTCACACAGTTGGAAGTGGCAGAGCTGGGACTGCAACCCAGGACTGCCGGGCCATGTTCTCACCCCCATGCCTGCTTCGCACGAGGCCGAAAAGGCTTCTTCTTGGATCATTCTGATGGAGAGATCCGTGGGGATAAGAAGAGGGCTTCCGCCGGGCATGGTGGCGCACGCTTGTAATCCCAGTACTTTGGGAGGCGGAGACTGGAGGATCCGGGTTCGCGGCCAGCCTCAGCTCTCTCTCTCTCTCTCTCTCT
This sequence comes from Glis glis, assembly GCA_004027185.1. Taxonomy (NCBI): domain Eukaryota; kingdom Metazoa; phylum Chordata; class Mammalia; order Rodentia; family Gliridae; genus Glis; species Glis glis. Next base: position 6,290 of record PVJS01037836.1, read on the forward strand.
CTCTCTCTCTCTCTACGTAGTGAGGCCCTCCGCAACTTCGTGAGACCCAGTTTCAAAATAAAGTATAAAAAAATAGGGCCGGGGGTATAGCGCAGAGGTAGAACGCCCCTGGGTTCGATCCCCAGTACCGCAAAAAAAAAAAAAAAAAAAAGAAGAGGGCTTCCCTCCCCTAACACAAGGAGAGGGATGGCATGAGCCCCACTGCCCAGGTATGAAGTTGAGAGTTAAGCCAGGTCCCCACTTTGGTCTGGAAAGGGAGAAAGGAAGGAGCAATAGCAGAAGCCCCGCAGCTGCCTGGGGTGGGTGGAAAGGCGGTCCTCCCAGCCCCTCCCAGCCTGGCCCTGACTCCCACACTCCTGGCTTCCTGCAAAGCTTCCTGAAAGAGAGGAAAGGAGAAGTTTCCAGCCTCATGTTCAGATAGGCCCGCAGATGGGATGAGAGAAGGGGGTAGGGGCATAGTTTCAGTCCCAAGTCCTCATCAGAGCCCCAGGCATGAGCTGAGCTGAGGCCCCCTTCCTAGTGCAGAAGAGCCTGCCCTGTGGTCCCAGGCTGACAGAGAAGCTGAGTCCCCAACCAGAACCAGACAGACTCAGACTCAAAACAGCAACAGGTACAGCCAGAATATGCCGGGGACAGGAAGGGCACAACAGAGGAATCGGAGAAGGTTTCCAGGAGAAGAAAATTTTGGTGCAGACCCGGGGAAATGGAGGAACAGGGAGCTACCCGGAGTCAGGACTAGAACCTGTTATGTGCCAGCAGGTAATTGATGGGAGAATAAGCTACAATTGCTGCTAAAACATCAGTGGAGATGGAGCACATCCAAGGGGCACACTGGGGAGCTTAAAGGACTTCCTTGACAAGCTAACTGGGATGCCCAGTGAGAAGCCACCGGACCCACTTGAACATGGGGTGGGCAGCACACAAATGAGATGCAAATCAGTATGCAGAGCAAGGCCAGCCAGGAGAAGCTCTCAGAACAGCAGGTGGGTGGGCCTTTATTGACTTTCTCGGAATCCACTGTGGGCTGGCTCTAGTCATGGTGGTGGGCATGGAGCTGGCCACGCAGAGCTGGGGAATGGGGTGGGGGCAGGGCTGATGGTTGAGGAAGGAGGGGGCCCCAGGTCACTCAGTATGTGATGGATGTCTTTACACTCGACTCCACCGTCTTCTTCAGGATGGTGTGGCGACTGGAGCTGGAGCTGGAGCTGGAGCCGGAGCTGAAGCCAGATCCAGACACAGAGCAGGAGCCCAGAGCAGGGCCCTCCCCAGGGCACAGGGTGCCACCGAAGCCTCCAGTCACGATGCTGGAGCAGCCAGACCCGAAACTGCCTTTCCCGCCTTTGAAGCCGCAAGTGCCCACCAGGCCGCCGCAGACTCTTTCAGACACCCCGGCACTGCCTCCCGCTGTGGCTGCCAAGAAATGTACCAGGGTCATGGCAACATCCTCGGTGCGCCTTAGGGACCCCACTCTCAAAGTCCCCTGATACTCACAGATAGAGACCTGGCTGGCACACTCTCCAGACATCCTGGGGAAAAAGAACAAGAGAAAGAAGTGCTAAGAAAGGCTGCAAAGAGTGCGTCCCCGAGTGTGGTTTTGGGTTTTATTTTGGGGTGTGTGTGTGTGTGTGTGTGTGTGTGTTGCTGGGGACTGAACCCAGGGCATTCTACTGAGCTATATCTCCAGCCCTGTTTTATTTTATTTATTTATTTATTTATTTATTTATTTATTTTGCGGTACCGGGGATTGAATGCAGGGGCGTTCTACCTCCGCGCTACACCCCCGGCCCTATTTTTTATGCTTTATTTTGAAACCGGGTCTCACGAAGTTGCGGAGGGCCTCACTAAGGAGAGAGAGAGAGAGAGAGAGAGAGAGAGAGACAGGGAGAGAGAGAGCTAGAGAGCTGAGGCTGGCTGCGAACCCGGATCCTCCGGTCTCTGCCTCCCAAAGTACTGGGATTACAAGCGTGCGCCACCACGCCCGGCTTTATTTTTTATTTTGAAACAGGGTCTCACTAAGTTGCAGAGGGTCTCACTAAATTGCTGAGGCTGTGATCCTCCTGTCTCAGCCTCACAAGTACTGGGATTACAGGCATGCGCCACCACACCCAGCACCTCCCCAGGTATTTTTATGCCTCTAGGAACAGCTTACCTATCCTCTCAGCACATAAAATCCACAGTCCCCAATTTAAAATCCCTCCCAGTGGAATTGGTTGTCTTTAGTGACTCACGGTGTCAAGAAATCTGTCAGAATCCCCATTAGCAAGGAGAGTACTGTGTTGGCATTCCATTCCCCTCCCCCGCCCAATCCCTTATCCCCTCCAAGCTGCCCCACCAGCACTCCTCGCCCTCCAGCAGCCTGCGGTAGGTGGCGATCTCCACGTCCAGGGCCAGCTTCGTGCTCATCAGCTCCTGGTACTCGCGTAGCAGCCGGGCCATGTCCTGCTTGGCCATTCTCAGAGCACCCTCCAGCTCGTCCAGCTTGGCCTGAGCATCCCTGAGGGCCAGCTCCCCGCGCTGCTCAGCATCACCAATGGCCGATTGCAGGCTGGCATTCTGAAACGGGGGTAGAAATGAGGGAGGAAGTAGCTGGAAGTCCAACACAACCTCCCAAAGCACCCACTGTGCATATAACCTGAGGGCTACAGTGGACCACAGTCTCGTGAGCTCACATTACCCATGACCGCCCCACTCCCCCAGATTCTCTCATTCTAAGGGAAGGATTGCCTCCACTGCTTCCTTACCTCCCGTAGAGGGGTGAACAGAGTACCCCAAATTTTTTTTGTGTGTATGGTACTGAGGATGGAACCCAGGGGCATTCTACCTCTGAGCTACACACCTAGCCCCATCTTGTTTTTTATTTTGAAACACGGTCTCACTAAGTTGCTGAGGCTGGCCTCAAACCTGTGATCCTCCTGTCTCAACCTCCCAAGTACTGGTATTACAGTAGTGCGCCACCATTCCCGGCTTCCCCCAAAGTTTTCACGTCCACCCAGAACCTCGGAATGTGACCTTATACCTTATTTGGAAATAGGGTCTTTACAGACATAATTAGCTAGGATCTCATGATGACAACATACTGGACTTCGGGAGATCCCTAAATCCAATGACTGGTGTCCTTATAAGAAAGAGAGAGGAGCCGGGTGTGTTGGCGCACACTTGTAATCCCAGTACTTTGGGAGGCAGAGACCGGAGGATCCGGGTTCGCAGCCAGCCTCAGCCCTCTCTCTCTCTCTCTCTCTCTCTCTCTCTCTCTCTCTCCCTGTCTCTCTCTCTCTACTTAGTGAGGCCCTCCACAACTTCGTGAGACCCGGTTTCAAAATAAAGTATAAAAAATAGGGCCGGGGGTGTAGTGCGGAGGTAGAACGCCCCTGGGTTCAATCCCCGGTACCGCAAAAAAATAAAAAAAAAATTTTTTTAAAGGGCTGGAGGTGTGGCTTGGAGATAGAATGTCTCTGGGTTCAATCCCTAGTATAAAAAGTAAAAGTTAAAGAAAAGGGAAAGTGATGGGTGGCAGAGCAGGGACCCAAATCCCCAATCTAGTGCAGCTAGCATCTAGCACCCTAGGGCCTGGTGCAAGGGAACCGGTCCATCAGGCTTGTGTAGGAAAGGGAAGGGGGCACTCTATCCCCAGAGGACCTCACAAGAAAGGCACATAACTGTGCGAGGGACTGTGATCCCCAGGCCTGGGCACCCAGTGGACCCCCTCAGGGCTAGCTAACCCTGCGCTCTGAAGATCTTAGGCATCAGAATCAGTGGGCAGACTTGTTAAAAAGCAGGTGTCAGCCAGGCATGGTGGCGCACGCTTGTAATCCCAGTACTTGGGAGGCTGAGACCGGAGGATTGCAAGTTCAAGGACAGCCTCAGCAAGTAGTGAGATTCGTCAACCTAGTGAGACCCTGTTTCAAAATAAAAATAAAATAGGGCCCGGGGGTGTAGCTCAACAGTAGAATGCCCCTGGGCTCAATCCCCAGTACCACACACACAAAAAAAAGCAGATGTCTAGGATCCATGCTTGGAGATTCTGATTCCCCTGGTCTGTAAGGAGGCCTGGGAATCTGCATTGTAAAGACACCCCAGGGTGTTCCAGAGCAAGGGTCCAAATAATTGGGGAAACAGAGGCAGCAAATTGAGCGTGAGGACCAGGTCCCCTCCGTCTTGGATCTTATCTCTTCCAAAGGAGAGCGTGAGGAGGCTTGGGTTGAAGTGAGTGGCCCACTGTGCGCCATAACCTGCCCCCAGGCCCTGCTTGGGAGTGGGCGGGCTGCGCGTGGCCTGGGAAGCAAACCTCAGTGCTTGGCGAATCCACCTGCCTCTGTCTCTGCCCCCCACCCTCCGGACCTCAAAATTGATTCTTTGGGTTTGGGGAATATGAGTAACAACTTGGTAAGTCATAACCCTTCCCATCTAGGAGGGAGCTCTCTGGGAGGAGCAGGGAACTACTGCCCTCCCCAAGCCGTGCCCCTCCTGACCCTTGTGACACACCTGCCCAAGGAGGGCTCAGCCCCCATCCATTCATGTCACCTACTCTCTGGGCTCTCACCCTCCCCAACAGGGGACCAGGTGATTCAGCAACTGGCCTTAAAGTGCCTGTTCAGTTTGAGGAGTAAAAGTCACAAGAAGAAATGAGAAAGGAGAGAAATTAACCCTCCCTCCAAAGAGCTGGAAGCAAGACATCCACCTGGATGTGGATCGCAAGGGACAGTCCCCCTGAGGTTATGCAGTACAGGCTGAATTCATCGTGGAGGGGACATGAGGGTCTTTCCACCCCCAAATTTCCCAAAGTCCCAGCCAGGTGCCAGGTACCCGACACAACCCTCTGGCGAGCCCAGCTGGGGACAGCGGAGGCACCGGCCTTGGGAGCCTGGGTGCTGACCAACCTGTTCCCTGAGGCTGGAGATCTGACTCTGCAGCCTCTGGATGGCTTGCTGCAGCTGGGACATCTGGACCTTGGTTTCCTGCATGGTGTCCCCATGAAGCTGGGCCGATGCCTGAAGCTCCTGGTACTGAGGGGAACAGAGGTGACACCACTGGTTGACCTCAACACCACGGCAAACACCATCTCCCAGCCTTTGTGGCCACCTCCGCGCCCTCATCTTCCCAGGGTGGGGTAACTGCTAAGACCAGGGCCTGGTGGACATGCCCTGCGGAAGGCCAAGCTCGTCTCCCATGGTTTCCCTGCATCGCCTCTCTCTGGAGGGGAGATCCGGTCCTGCCCACCCAGCCATGGGCCTTCGGGGAGGCTATCAGAACTGTCCCAAGGGGACCGAAGTGGATGACCCCTAGGGTGTGGACATGGAGACCCGGCCATTTCCGGCGTCCTGCACAGGCACCTTGGTCCGGCACGTGTTCTCAGCCTCGGCCTTGCTGGTCCGGGCGATCTCCTCATACCGGGCGCGGACCTCGGCAACGATGTCAGTGAGGTCCAGGCGGCGGTTGTTGTCCATGGACACCACCACGGAAGTGTCGCTCTCCTGGGTCTGCAGCTGGCCCCGCTCCTGCAGGGAAGACTGACTCAGGCCACCTGCCCCGGCTCCCTCTCCCCCATGGCCCCAGGTCCTGAGTTTCTGCCCAAGCTCCATCATTCACACTGGGTAGCCTCGCGTATGGCCTGCCCTCTGTGGGGCTCGGCGTCCTGGCTTGAAAATAAGGGCTATGAAGGCGGCCTCTAGGGACTCTCACGGTGTGGACATTAAAGACAAATGGCCTGCAAGGCCCCAAATCACTCTCCTTCACACACTTCTTTCCCGCTTGCTGCTACTGTTCCTGCCATCCTGGCCTCCCCGCATTTGCTTAAGGACGCTAACCCAGCTGGGGGCTGGTACCTTTGCCCGCAATCCCAGAAGCCCGCCTGCATGGTGAGCTTCCTCACCTCCTTCAAATCTTCATGCTGACTTTATCTTCTAAAGAAGGCCGATCTGAAATCACCACCTATCCCCCATTTCCAGCCCTCCTTTCCCCAGTCGCCACAGCATTCACCACTTTCTGTCATACTATATAGTTTACTTATTTAATAAGCCTAGTGCTTATGTCTGTCTCCCAGTAGAAAGAAAGCTTTGTTATTTTTGCCTGATTATTTGTAGATATATTCCCAGTACCTAGCAATCCACAAAGTCAGTTCTCAGTAATTGGTTGTCGAATGACTGAGTGACCACAAATCTAAGCTACCCTGACAGGTTTCCCCTCCAGGGCCACAGGGAGTCTGCCCACCCTGGCCCTTCCTCGCTCCCGCCCACCCTGGGCAGAGCCTCACTTCTGCATACAGCTGCTTCAAGAAGCAGATATATTCTTTCAGAGGCTCCAGCTTGCCTTCCAATTCCAGCTTGCTCAGGAAAACGTCATCCACGTCCTGGGGACAGGGAGGCAGAAACATGTATCCTCCTCTTACTCTGTGTGGGCCCCGCACTGGCTCAGGGGTTCTGTGTACCCACTGCCCATCACCCACCCACTGCTGTCTCCGGAGACCCACCCTGCGCTACACTGACCCCCGCTTCTTTCAGGAAGCCTTCCCTGATTAATCCCAGTTGATCCTGCTTCTCCCACTGCCTACCCACCCTCTCCCGCAGTGACACCCAGAGCTGGCCGTGCAGTGCCTCAATCAGATCTTATCTTGGGGTCCCTGTGTCTAGGTAGATGCCCCATTTCCTGGGGGGTTGGGGTCCTGCAGGCAGAGTGATGGAGTGTCCTCAATGAGGACCTCCACCCTCTTCCCTCTCAGCCTAGGAGCAGACTCCGTGCACCATGGGCGCTCAGGGTCAGCGTGGAGCTCCTGATACCTCGCTTTCTTTTTGGTACTGGGAATTGAACCCAGGGACAGTCTACCTCCAAGACACACCCTCAGCCCTTTTCATTTTTTATTTTGAGACAGGGTCTCAAGTTGCTAAGGGTCTCACTAAGTTGCTAAGGCTGGCTTGAACCTGTGATCCTCCTGTCTCAGCCTCCCAAGTACTGGGATTACAGGTGCACACCACCACACCTGGCTCCCCCTCACCTTCTTAAGGATCGCAAAGTCATTCTGCGCTGTAGCATGCTTGAGGGCCTCTTCCTCATACCTGACAAGTAAGTAGAAAAAGACACAGATGGAGCAGGGGCCAGGTGGAGCCCAAGGCCCCGCGTCCAAGCATGCCCTCCCTGAGAAGGACCCCCTTGCTTTGCATGCCCCAAAGCAGACTGTGGCCGGCCCCTTCTCTCCTGTCCTGTCAGGAGATTTTGCACATTCTAGCTACACGCCTGTGCCACTCTTTCAGCCCACGTTCCCTATGACAACTGGACACATTAATGAACAGTTTCTGGGGCGCATTCAAATGCCTGTCTCCACACTACGCACACCTGCAGCTGCGGTGGGCAGCTTGGATTTTATCAGAGAAAGAAAGGATCCCATCCATGATTAGCCAGCCAAAGCAGATCTGGAACCCAGGTGTCCTGGCCCAGTCCTGGGCTCCTTCCAGGGCCTTCCTTCCTCGACCTCACATCCCTCTCCCAACAGCTCTGGGAGGTAAGAAAGGTGGGAGATGTTTTCCCAGTGCACAGATTTGGAAACTGAGGCTGGGAGAGGTACAATGGCCGCCCCAGGCCACACAGCTAGTCCTTGCTCACAGTCTCTCCAGCACACACTTCCTGCCAGTCCAGGGCTCTCTCAACACCACCAGGCGACCTACCTGGGGAGCCCAGAACCACAACCCAGCTGTGAATCATGCCATGGGCCTGGGGATGGTCCCGCTAAATTGAATTCCTCCCCACCCCCCAGACCAGAGAACATCTGAGTCACTTTAGCCCACAGCCTGCTAAGCAGGAATTTCTCGAGAAAACCCACTGAGGCACTGTTTAAATAAGCCCTTCCCAGCTCCGGCCAGAAACAGGAGCCCTCACACCTGGGGCCTGTAGGCAATGGGCCTCTGCCAGTCACGTGTCCCTGAGGCCTCAGGCTGGCAGACCCATCTGAGCCCCCCAGACCCCACAGAGGAAACTTCAGCGTGCCTACCTGGCCTTATACTCCTCCTCCTGGTCCCGGAAGGCCTTCAGCTCGGCATCCAGAGCCCCTCGATCTCTCTGCAGCTGCTCCAGCTGCCTCCGGAGATGAGCCAGGTAGTCCTCGAAGACAGGGCCCAGGCCCTGGGGGCTGCCACTCACTGTCAGCTCCTGCAGCAGCGCCCACTTGGTCTCCAAGACCTTGTTCTGCTGTTCCAGGAAGCGCACCTGCAGCCAAGCACAGGGTCCCAGAGGCTCCTGTGGGACTCCCCAGGCACAGCCTCTGGAGAGTGCAGATCCGGGGACCCTCCTGTCAGCCCTCCCCCTTTCCCCTGCCTTCCAACACAGGAGAAGCCTCATGGCCTTCCATGTCAGCCTGAGCACTTCAAAATGATCAGACAGCCCAACAGGAAAGGGTCTTCCCACTGCTGGCCAGCTGTTGTCTATCTCTGAGCCCCGGATATGGAACAGCAGGGCCTCGACATAACCAGAGAGACTCCAGTTAGACCACAGGAGGACTTCCTCGCTGCAGAAGTGATTAGAAAAGTGGTGGAAGGAGATCAGACTTACCATTCCTAGTCCATTAAGAGCAGCTCCTCTGAGAGAGGCCCAGAGACAGAGGCCAGGCAGAGTGGACCCTCACCTTGTCAATGAAGGAAGCGAACTGGTTGTTGAGCATTCTGATCTCTCGGGTCTCCTGCGTCCTCACCACCTGGTACTGGGGGTCCAACTCAATCGTCAGCGGGGTCAGCAGATTCTGGTCGATGGTCACTTCTTGGATGCCCCCGGGAGGGCACAGGGAAAGCCCAGTTCCGCCACTCCCCTCCCCAAACCTCGCCCCCAGCCTTCCCCCCGAACCCCAGGCCCTCCCACGAGAGCCCCCTCGGCACCCCCTGAAAGGACTGAGGCTCCTGCTGCTGAAACCGCCCGTGCCATGGCCCCCCAAGAAAGAAGAGCAGGCTGAGCGAGCGCTGAAGCCCCTGTGAGCCCGGTGTGGGGAGAGAGACATGGCAGAGACAGGCAGTGGTACAGCTGCAGACAAAGAACAGATGGTCAAGGTGTGTGTGTTCCTGCCCCGGGGCCCCGGCACGAGACTTTTATCCCCTCCCATCCCTGGGCTGGGCCTTGGAGAGCAAGATGCTCTTGACCTGACTGTGTCTGTCACTTGGCTCTGGCTGACTGACTATGACACACCTGGAGAAGGCATCTAGCACGTGCAGAGCCCAAGGGAGAAGGAGACCCAGGCCCCGTCCCGGGAGCGCTGGGCTGGTGGGAGAGATGGGCCCACCCCAAAGACAAGGAAGCAACCCAAGACCCAGACCACAGTGCTGAGCGGTGGGGAGCGATGGCTGAGGCCCATTCAAAGAAGGCTTCCTGGAGGAGATAGGGAAGGAAGGAGGGATGCTCAGAGGAAAGGAAGACGGAAGGGATTCTGTTGAAGCATCAGAGCCCTGAGGTGTCAGAGAGGGGAGAAGGGAGCTTCTGCAGGGAGGTGGAGAAGGAAGGCCAGTGCAGTGCTGTAAAGCCAGGAGGCTAACACAGGTGCTGCTGCCTTCGTGAGCTAAAAGACACTTCAGGATTTGGAAATGACACAGAAAAGCAGGGTGTCCCGGTCCCTCCTTTTGCCCAACCCAGCAATCATCCATGAGGCGCCACCCGCTCCAAGCAGGCAGCTCCAACCAGGATTGCATGGACAGCGTTTCTGAGCCAGCCTGTGTCCCCGTTCCTCCCACACACCCAGAGCCCAGCCCGCCCACCGGGGTCAAGCTCTGCACGTCCAGGGTACAAATCAGAGGCACCCAGGCTCCAAAATAAAATGGGCATTTAGAAAACTACGGGGGGGGGGAGCTGGGGACAGAAACGGGGAACTTGGAGTTCTCCACAGGATGGATTCTGTCTCAAAGAAGAAAGGGGAGTTACTAGTGGACGAGCACACTAGGACGAGCGCCCCCCTGAGGCGGGATCCCGGGAAGGAGGGCTCCGGCAGCCTGCTGGTCTGCAGGGTTAGATGGCTCTGATTTGAGGAACAGCCTGGTGCACTGGGAAGATAGGTGCCTTTGACAATGCAACTCAAATCCAGGACAGATGACACTCGGCACACTGAACACTCAGGAGGCACGCTATGAGGAAGTCAGGCTTGGCAATTAGACCGATTCCGCAGACACTCCACCCGGGGACAGACAACCATGCGTGACTCCCTTCCCGCCAAAGGATTACAAGCCCCTTCCTCTTCCCCAGCCCCAGCCGCAGCACCCCGGGGTGACACTGAAAGGGAAAAGGAGGTGGGCCTTCAGTGGGGGAGCAAAGGAATTTGAGGAATGGGGGGCCAGGTGAGAAAGGAGAGAGAAGAGGAAGATCCAGGAGAGGGTCACTGTCCTTAGGAGAGATGAAGCAGTGTGGCGCTGCCCCCAGAGTCCAGAAGGAAGCGCTGGGAAATGGCTGGGATCCCACTGGGGACACCGCTCCCAACCCTACCCCCAGCCACCACTTTGCAGAAGCAAGGTTCACCACCGCCCTCGAAGGCGGGGTGTGCTTGAGAAAGGGCTACGTGGACCCAACTCTCACCCATCGCTCTCCATGGTAAGGGTGGAGGTCACGCTTGGCACGAGGCCAAATCCACCTCCGTGGAGCTTCCCCGTATTTGTAATATTACAGAATTTTAGGACCAGAAGAGCGCTTTCAGGCTCGTCTGACCTGAGGCCTCTGTTTTACACTTTGAGGCTCCCAGGGGGGTGGGGCAGGGTCTAGAGACTGTACACCCTTGGGCAACCGGCGAGATTGCACCAGGTGACCTCTAAATCTGCTTTAACCCTCACTCTGGGATCTGAGGGACTTGCCCAAGGCCACCCACAAAGCCACTCAGGCTATAGCCACCACCCACACCCAGCTCAGACCACGGCTCCATGGAGTAGCCCAAAATAAACCTCCTCCGTCCTCACACCCACCTTCAAATTTTCTGAGAATACCACAAGACACTTGATCGCAACTCCACAGTGACTGTCTGGTCCACCATGCTATCCACCTGAGGGGCTGGCATGCAGTAGGTATCAATAAGTATTCGTTTGAAGAGATAAATTTTGATCTGTGACAATCACACCTAGAGACCTTCTTGAATCCCCAGATTTGCAAATGCTGCTGTATCAGCATTTGCTGATGTAAACATCATATTATGATGTTTTATGTCATATTAATACAAAACATCATATTATGATGTTTACATGCTGGGCCCGGTGTGGTGGCACAAGCCTGTAATTCCACTACTTGGGAGACTCACGGCTTTGAGGCCAGCCTCAACAACTTAGCGAGACCCTGTTGCAAAATAAAAAGGGCTGGGGGTGTAGCAGAGAAAAACAAAACAGTATGAAGATTGAACCAGCTGAGTGAATTATTCTAGCACACAAAGGTGGACGATGAGATCCCAGATCATGCAGCAACAAAACTACAAATGGCTCATGCCGCATCATCATTACATCCAGCAGCGCAAAGGCTCTGGGGGGTTGTGTCTTCTCTCATCTCCCCTGCTCTAGGTTACCCGTCCTCCACCGCACCCTGTGCTCTGCAGCCCTCCCGAGACTGCCCCCTCCAGGAAAGGCTCTGGCAACACAACTTCTTGGGGTCTCCGGCCGCCTCCCACTACCCCACACCAGGTTCACCCTGGCTGTGACTCCCTGACTTCTATTTGGGCGTGGGGCGGGGGGGAGATACTGAGAATTGAACCTATTAGGCATTCTACCCCCAGGCTACACCCCCATCCCTTTTTATTTTAAAACAGGGTCTCATTAAGTTGCCAAGGCAGGCCTTGAACCTGCGATCCTCCTGTCTCAGCCTCTCAAGTACTGGGGTTACAGGCGTGTGCCACCATGCCGGGCTCTGACCTGTTTGTCTATAATCGCTCTCAAGCCTGTTCTTGTTCATGCAGGTGATTTTTTTTTTTTTGGTCCAAATGCCGTGTATTCATTTATTCAATAAAATGTGGCTGAGTACCTACTATGTGCCATCCCCTTTGCTGAGTTAGCAATTTAGCTGACACTGAGGCTCAGCCGCCGCACCAAGACCTTAGAGACTGATGGGGAAACAGACATTACACGGGTAATTAAACAAGTTTTTTATTGTAATTATAAGGAGAGAAATGCACAGAGTATGAAAAAAGCCTAACCTAGTTTATTCCCTAATTTATTCTCTAATATGCCAGGAACACCCTGCCTCAGGGTCTTTGTGCTGGCTGTCTCTTCTTCCTAGGTAGCTCCTCCCCAGATACCCACCCAGGTTGCTCCCTCAGTTACTTTGGGCCTTAATACAAAAGTCACCTTCTCTGACTGCCCTAAACCAAGGGCAGATGTACCACTAAAACCATCCTTCCTCTGATGTGTGTGTGTGCGTGTGTGTGCGTGTGTGTGTGTGTGTGTGTGTGTGTGTGTGTTTTACTGGGAATTGAACCCAAGCGCATTCTACCTCTGAGCTACACCCTCAGCCCTATTTGGTTTTTTGACGTTTGAAACAGGGTCTCACTAAGTTGCTGAGGGTCTTGATAAGTAGCTGAGGCTGGCTGCAAACCTGCGATCCTCCTGTCTCAGCCTCCCAAGTACTGGGATTACAAGCGTGCACCACCATGCCCGGCTTCCTCTGACACTTGTGATGCCCTTCCTGCTTCATTTCTTCCTACTTAGCATCTATCCCTTCCTCATACGCCCAGTAATTGACTGGCTTGTTCTGTTGGCCAGTCTCCCTGCACTGGACTGTGAGCTCCATGAGGGCAGGCAGAGCTTTAGTTGCTGACTCACTTCTGTGTCCTCTGAGCATCTGGAATCCAGTAGGCACTCAACAGATGTTTGTTGAATGAATGGCTCTCCACTTGGTTTCATCGTATTGATTTCCTGAGACCTTTCAGCCTCTGGAGATCCTTGTGAGTCTCAGTTCTCCTCTCTGAAGCGTTTGTCATCCCTCCCCTCAACCCTGCCTGCCCACCTAAGCTGGGCAGCACCCACACATTTGAGAAACATGGCTGTGTGTGTGCGCGCACATGTGCTACTGGTTGGACACTGATATAAGCGATACAGGAGATGCAAGATGGATAAGGCCCTCCCCACACTGAAGGAACATCTAGCCTCATGGAAGATACGCACATGAAACAGAAAATCCAGAGTGGGGAGAAAAGCCAGGCGTGGTGGCACACGCTTGTAATCCCAGTACTTGGGAGGCTGAGACCGGAGGATCCTGGTTCATGGCCAGCCTCAGCTATTTAGTGAGGCCCTCCACAACTTCGTGAGACCCGGTTTCAAAAATGAAGACTAAGCCGGGTGTGGTGGCGCACGCTTGTAATCCCAGTACTTTGGGAGGCGGAGACCGGAGGATCCGGGTTTGCGGCCAGCCTCAGCTCTCGCTCTCTCTCTCTCTCTCTCTCTCTCTCTCTACTTAGTGAGGCCCTCCGCAACTTCGTGAGACCCGGT